>JAVLUZ010000795.1:0-199604 GCA_036768485.1 Mermis nigrescens
GTTAGTGAATGACTGAAAAGGCATGAATTTTCCAGACTGGGAAGAGCGTTATAAACAGTTCTGTCCCACTTATCTGAATAATAACGGCCCATTTGTCCGTTACATTATGCTGACCAGCCCATACAGCCATTTTTTCTGCTGGGACGTAGTCATGCTTCTCTAAGCCACCATTCGGGTTGCACCAAATGCTAGCAATGTCTCTAACGGACGTACGGTTAGTAGTGCCACGACCCAACAACAACAACCCAATATTCCTGATGCGGATATCCGACAGAATCTGCACTGGAAAAACCCTTTTTCTGCAGTATTCATAGACGTATTGAGTAAAGCGAACTCTTTTACGCGTCACAAGTGAATAAAAGCTCTTTTGCATAGCCTGAAAAGAGTGGCTCAGTTCTTTTTCGATTTGGATATCAATGAGGACGACCCTGACAATTGGGGGTCAAGCCTGGAGTCTTAGGCTTACCAAAGACATGCAAATTTATATGGCTTTGGATGCATTGATAACCATCGATGTTTTCCTATTGATGGAAGTCTGTTCGGAAAATAACCCAATCACACCGGATGGAAAAGCGTTGCCTTTTTATTTCAAAGATGAGGAAAAACACATCGAAAAAGGCAAAAAAAATCTAGAGCGCGTGTTCCGCTGTCTAGGAGGTCATCCAAGGGCCCATCGACCAGCTCGGCGGCTGAGGTCACCGTAAGTTTGGACGGCAAAGAAGTTGTAACGCCTTTAGACTTCTATACGCCGCTTCCGGTTAATGAAATCAGGACAAATTAAAACTGGAGCTGTTGTGAGTGCGCATTTTAATGCTTCAAAAGATTTTTGACAAGAATCGTCCCAGAAAAATTTTTATCTCTTTTAGAAGGCGATGAAGTGGATCAACTAACATCAAAAAGTTGATTATAAAACGACGATAATAACCTGCCAAGCCTAAAAAGCTTTTCACGTTTTCAGTGGATGTTGGAGTTGGGAAGTGCATTACAGCAACTAGTTTACTTTTATCAGGAGACACACCATCACGATTTACCGTATAACCTAGATATGATATACTTGTTTGAGCAAAATTACATTCCTCTAAACGAAGCTTTAAACTAGCTCCAATTTTGAGAGTACTCTTATAAGTCGATTTAATTGCTCATCAAAATCACGACCAAATATTAAAATATCATCGCGGTAGACTACCTAAGCAGATGTCCCACTGCAAACCAGAGAGTACTAGTTCCATTAATCTTTGAAAAGTTGCTGGTGCGTTGCATAAGCCAAATGGAAGCACATTAAACTCATAAAGACCATGAAATGTTGTGAAAGCTGTTTTTTCTTTATCTTTATCAGAGAGTGGAATTTGCCAATATCCCAGAGCTTGATCGAGTGAGGTGAAATAAGTGCTTTTATTCAGTGTTTCAATAATATCGTCTAAACGCGGGAGTGGATAACAATCCTTTTTTGTTACACTATTTAATTTTCGGTAATCTACACAAAAACGATATCCTCCATTCTTTTTGGGAACCAGAACGACAGGGCTTGCCCATGGACTTTGAGAGGGTTGTATGACCGATTTTTCTATCATTTTTTAATTTCTTCACCGATAATTTATCGCTGCTTTTGAAGAACGCGATAAGGTCGTTGCTTAATTGGATCTGCATTACCTACATCAATGTTATGATGTATGAGAGTAGTGCGGCCTAAATCATTATCATCTTTTACGAAAAGACTAGAAAAATGAGAGAGTACTGGAATGAGACGTAATTTTTCATTTTCATTCAGTTTCAATTTCTTGGAGATTTCGCTAAATTTTCCGTCATTCATTTTGTGCTCATCTGATACTACTCATCCTATCGGACGTAGACGTGCATGTCTCAGTGTTACAGTAACTCACTTTTCCTAATCTCGTGTGTTTATATAATTTTAAAATTTTATTTGAGTGGTTTAAAATATTTATCCGCATTTCTCTATTTTCTGGTTTATCGAGGGAGGAAGCCAACGTAATAGTTAAATTTTGAATATAAATTTGTGAATGGTTCAAAAAGTATAGATTGCAAATTGCTATATGGTTTTCCGACCATTTCAGTAACAATTTGTGAAGTTCGTGGAGAAATTGAAATCGTCTTTGAGAGTCGAGCTACCCCTCTTACTTCCTCTGAGCTCCTAGGTGGATTCAGGCATGGCAATATGTGTGTGCGAAATTGGATTAATCGTTTATCCCAAAAAAGAGGAGATTCGGAAAACGCCATAAATAATCATTACCTAAAATAATATCGACTGGACAAGTAGATACAACTTGGACTGGACGTGTGTTATCCATTAAATGAATATTCAACCAAACACCACGTATAACAGGTGTTTGAACCCCACAAAATTGCTTTATACTCAATACATCGGGTGGTAAATGTGGAAGATTGAGTTGGGATCTAATATTTTCTTTTAGTAGTGAGATTTCGGAACCTGTATCTAATAAAGCTTTACAATATGCGTTTTGAGTTGAATTATATGGACCTTTCGAATGAATTTCAATTTTATGGTAATATTCATTTCTGTTTTCGGTTTCAGACATTAAAATTGTCGAAACACAATCCTTTCGAGTGATAGATGACTCAGACACACCTTGTTGTTTATTCATTAATGGTGCTAAAGCTCTAGTAAGTAAACGTGTGATACCTGTTTCGTCACTCTCAGTTGCACATGGTGACAGTTGGCAATGACGTAACTTCAGTGATATTATTCGGCAAATCTGTACTACGCTTTTCAATAGTTGACTTCGATCTATGCCGAATACACAGAATAAAACAAACGTCTAAAAATATCGAGATTTTTAGATAAAATCACCAAGTAAATAACGCATGCTACGATGAGTATGATAATAATCACATTAAGAATAAAACTTAATTGGCGCAGAGAGAACACTACCGAGACCTTGAGTCATGACCGAAGTACTTTTACCAACAAAATTTCCTGCCAATTCTATTTCACCCTTCCCAAGAGCAGTGATGGCTTCACCAGTCCCACGTAAAAAATGTTCAACTATATTAGGCTCGAGAGATAAATTAGCTGTGTAATTAATTAATCGTTGCGTTTGCATTTCTAGACGCTCATTTTTATTAATATAGTGAGGAAAAAGTGTGAAAACATATTTATTTTGCTGTCCTGCTAAGCTAATCGGAGGTGCGTTAAAAACATAAGGTGTGCATCTATTATGCCATACAACTTGGATAGAAATTTTACTTATGTGAGTTAAACTGTGATCAGTAAACCATAAATTTTTTGATTTATAAAATCCATTACTTCTTTTAGCACAATCTACAGATGGTGAGTTCTCGACTATGTCATTTGAGCCGGGAACAATGAATCTTAGTTGTGTACCTATTTTTACAGGTATAAACGAATAACACGTGTGATTATACGTATAATTCCAAAAAATTATATCAGGTACGAAAGACGTGCAATCCCAAATGACTAGTGCTTCCCCGGCAAAAGAAGCTGAGATATTATTTCTTTCGAGAAGTGCTCTAGCTCCTAGAGTGGGATCAATACGCAGTATTTGCCAGACTAACTGTAAATTTCTATCAGCTGCTCCACATAATTCAAGCCAAATATCACGGAAGTGTTGAATTTCGAATTGCTCGATTTTATAAAATAAAAACTGCAATTTAGAGTTTATGGGATCAATTTCTAAAGGGTTATTCGAATTTATAGAATTGTATTCGAATGATTTAAATGTCTTTGAGTGATTGAGCACATTTTCGTACATTTGTATGTAAATACCTTGAGAGGTTTCAAAAATGTCGGTCAAATTACAAATATGACTTTCTCGGAGAAGCTTGAAAGCACCTTGAATTGCTTCTACAGTTAGCAAATTTCGAGTAATTCACCGTAATGCTTTCCACTTTTTTCATAATGACAAGGGTGTTCGAAAAGGAGGTTGGCCACATTAAAGTAAATCGTGAGTTCATACATTTTCCTTCCCTTAATTGACATCCTCCGGTGTCTCCTAAATCGCTAATAATAGTTTTTCCATCATATGATAATACGTAACCAACTTCAATAATAAAATTTTCAAGTGTTTCGCAAAAATCAGAGCAACAATATTTAAATTTAATTTGGAGAGTTTTATTCGTTGACCATAAATCTTCTGAGAGTTGATAAATGAGTTGATTTTGGTATGCTCTCCGTTTCCACGCTAATCTACAAACATCAATAGGAACTCCGCTAATCAAGCTTTGACCATAATTCGTGCAAATAGTACGAGTTTTTCAGTAGCATTTTATAGCGATTGTCTTATCTGGCTCAGCTTTTTGTGTCCATAGAGTGATTTTAACATTTCTAACATTTTTCTCTGTATTTTCGGGTAAAATACATTTTAATGCTTTCAGGTATTGAGAGTGCATGCCCTCCTCGTACGCCGTCACAAACATAACAATTTTTTGTTTGCATGCTGAACGATAAAATAGGAGTTGGCATAAAAAATATAAAAATTTTGAGAACAAGATTAAAATAAAAATTAATCGATAGTGAGATATAGTGCGTTGACCCCTTACATGACTCCGCTAATGGCTTGCAGAAAGCTATGGCATCCCCCTGGGTTTTTGACTCAAGCCCTCATGGGAGGTTGAATATCGTAAGACCTCAGATTCAGCACTACCTCCATAACTACTGCCTTCCAGATTATAATTGCTCTGGGATGTACCCGGTATATTTACTTCATTAAGCGGAGCGAACATGCAGCCTGTGTTGCTACATGTTCTCTATAGAGGGCTGCCCCACAGCATATGCCTGCTCAAGAAAAGGATCTTCGATCGAGAATGGATGAATGTAACCTCCTTTTCTTGTTCAGGTGGACCTGAACCGTGATATGTATTCGGTCCTTGTCTGTCATCCTCCGGTATCCCACAAACCGTGCTACTTGCAACATCTCTGTCCGACCAGACATATCGATTCGGAGCTGCCCCACGCCTTTGAAACGGGCCCTGTTTCAGACGTGAGTCTGCTTGTGTACGTGTAGAAAAATTCTTTCCTATTATCATAAAATTGAGTGTCTGAATTGCTTGCTATGAGGTTCGCATTAACTCTACAATGTATTTGCCTATGTCCTTCTTTCTCCGTAGAAATCGCATATAATATTACGATCATCAAATCTGAATTTTTGAGGAGCTCTAGAGAAATTCTTTTCACGCTCACGATTAGAAGTGCTAGGATTAAAAAGAGGTCGTCTTTGTGAGTGATAATTACGAAAATCATTAAAATTCAAATTTTTACTTTGTGTTGCGTCCTGTGAATTAGTCTGAATCTTTACTGCATTCGAGTGTGAAGTGTATGCGATCTGCGGTTGCATAAAATTTGAGCTTATATTTTGTGAAATTCCAGGTGTGTTTTGCTCATATGCTTGATTAGTTTCTTGTTTTCGTGCCTCAGTGACAGCTTCTTCAAACGTTTTTGGTGATGAGTTCCTTACCCACAGTCTGAGATTTGGCAACAATTTTGAGATAAAATGACTCTTAACGTAATCGTTTTCATCTCGACCCGTCCACATAGATTGAGCATTATGAGCTAAACGTCTTACATCTGCAGCATACTGTTGAACTGACTCTCCTGGACGTTGAAACCGGGAAAGAAGCTGATCTCTTTTTATATCGATATGTTGGTTATCTAGGAAACGTTCGTGAAAAGCAGCTGCCCATTCCTGCCAAGTTGCGTATGGAGGGTTTGTTTTACTTAATTCCGAAAAGAGTGAGAATGCTGCTCCCTTTAAATAAGTTGATAAAAGTGGGATTTCACGAGATAATTGAATTGCACCTGCTAAGATTGCTAAATTTGAAAATTGTTTTTCCCATTCAGTTCAGTTAATGTCACCGTCTCCTGAGAAGATAGAAATCGGGGGACTTGCTACGAGTGAGACAGGACGACTGTCGTACATATCTTGAATTTTTTCTACAGTTTCCTGAAAGAGAGCTATAGCTTTATCATCCATTTTAAAATTTTGATTTTTTCTTTTCACTACTCTTTGAGCGCAACAAAATACCGTCACCTAAATTTTCAGGCGCACTATTTCGTCTTACAATTTCTTCAAAAATTTCAGAAAGTGAGATGGCCGTAGTGTAGAGAGATATACAAATAACAATTTATCAAATATATTTGCACCAAACTATAACGATGTATACAGTAGAGTGAAATTAACGAGTACGTCATAATTATTAATGACTAATAAATATTTCCGTCGAAAATTTTATAATTTGTAGATCAAGTGACTACTAAAATAAGTGTGAGAAGGACGTAATAGCAATGTAATTGTTGGATTAAATTAATTTAGGCAAATACAATTGTCAGAGCTTAGCGCGCTCGCCACTTGTAACAATCGCAGACACTCTTTATTGAGTAGTAAATAAATTATATATATATATATATATATATATATATATATATATATATATATATATATATATATATATATATATATATATATATATATATATATATATATATATATATATATATATATATATATATATATATATATATATATATATATATATATATATATATATATATATATATAAATGAATTGACGCAAGTAAAGTGATACAACAAGCATAAGCCGAGCACGTAATAATAAAAATATTCGGGGAAATCCAACTGTGAGCCTTGCGCGCTGCAACTGAGAATTTGGTGCGGAGCAAACCTTTTTAAGAGACTAATTAAAGTGGGCGAAAATGCAATGTCACGAGAATTTCGCAAGTGAATCAAGGATAGAATTCTAGGAATTGGTTCGTGGTATTCACAAAATCTTTATAAAAATTCGCTTAACTTAATAAAATATTAGCGAGCATGATGAGAGAGACTTTGCGAATGACTTCGCGCATGACCTATTGCGTCATTCGTGGAAAGTCGGAGATGCTACGATAAGAATCATAACATTAAATTTGAAACGTCTTCAGCATTAATCGAAGACATTATGAAAAACTTATAAACATGTTAAAATGGTTTTATTCTTACGAAGTGTGAGCTAACGCTAAATATAGCTTTCGCTACATAGAACCCTCCAAAATTCAGAAAAATCGGAAAAATAATACTTTTTAAACGTCATTTTGTACTATGTATTTTTGGCCTTTTTGAGCTTAGTCCCCCAAAATCAGTGTTGGTCCCCCCAGAATAGGACGGCCAGCTACGTGCCTGCGAGTGTTCAATAATATTCTGATTCCCACGTTCATTACATAAAATCAGACTTTTGTCGAAATTCCGGCCGAAACATGCCATAAATCTTAGCCGGACATTTTTAGAGCCAGAAGCTAACGATCTTCTGCTTAGCAGATTTAAATACCGTTGAAATAGCTTTAAAGAACGAGTTTTAAGTTAAAATTTCGTGCCAGCGGGATAACAATCTTATCCGTACAAATACATTTAGTAGAGGGGATGATTACCTCACACCCAAAGTTCATCGTCATCCCAACCCCCGAGTCAGAAATTTTTTGAACCCTAAGTTTTTGGCAAAAACTTAACTTTTTGGCCATTTTTAGGTGCCTTTTTGCCAAGTTTTGGTCAAAAATTGAAGGTTATTCACCCCCTACGCCTAAAAGATGGCCGACTACCACACCTTGCGGGAGGGAGCGATTTTTCGAAAGTTCCCATAAATTTTCTAAAAATTCGTAGAAAGGTGCTTTTTAAGCGTTTTTAGCTATATATTTGCTCAAAAGTGTCAGATTTTTGGCGCTTTGCGCCATATACTCATGTCTTGACTAAATTTTGTTCAAGTTTTTCAACTTTTTTTGATTTTTTTGAAATTTTTTTGTTTTAATGCTCTAGAAAGATCGAGTTTCGTCAGAAACGCCTAAAAACGATGTTTTTTGACGCGTACATACCTAACATTTTTGGGCCCACAAAAGACAGTTTGAAATCCCGCCCCCCCTTTCCTCCCAACCCAGGATTTCCAATCTCTGCATGTATGCCGACTACCCCCATTCAAAATTTTAAGCTATTATGTTATGTCTGATCTTATCTCTTGAAAAATGAGATACATGAAGATGACGGACTTTAGTTTGGCATCGTCAATCACCTTTTAGATCAGTGTTTTTGTACAAGGTCCCTTCCTTTGTACATGTGCACAGATAGTCCCTAAAAAGTCTTTGCGCATTTTATACTTGCAAGTTTTTATCAAGTTTAATTTTGATTATATTTAACAAATATGTTGATTACAAATAAATAAGGCACTACGAGCCCAAAAATCCTGGACTTATTAGCTCAAAAGGTGTACTTAAACATATTTTAGCGGTCTTTTCGATACACTTTAGGAATCTCCAATTTTTTTCATTGGGGACCATTGTCAAAAATATGCATACTTCCGAATTGGAATTACACATCCTTAAGGATGTAAAGGAGGGGACTAGGGAAAAGTTACCTATGCATCCCTGTGAAAGTTGGAATAATCAACTAAAAATTAGACTTCCGCTAAAAACGCGTGAAATCGATGTACATTCTGCGGCCTCTGAAAAAGCTCGTCTCCATGAAACATTTTTCACTGGCTTAGAAAAATAGGCACGTAGCTCTGGAGGGAACGGGGGTCGGCCGGACCATCGGTGGGCAGCACCGAAATTCTGGAGGGGTGGGTGAAAAAATTTTCAAAGGTCAAAAATGGTCTTAAAAGTGGTCGTATGGCGAAAAAACACCATTTTTCGACATTTCTCATCGAGCCTTATCCAATGGCATCAAAAAATCGCTGAAAAAGCAAAAAAATTTCAAAATTTTCAATTCTGGGGGAGGGGATTTGATTTCTGGGAGTATTTCACTTCTGGGGGGTGCATACCCCAAACCCCCCACGCCCATGTGTGGACCGGACCCCCCAAAATTCAGAAAAAATCGGAAAAATAGGAACTTTTTAAACATTATTTTGTGTTGTTTTCGGTCTTTTTGGACCCCGGACCCCCCAAAATTGGTATTTATCCCCCAAAATAGGACGGCCAGCTATGTGCCTGCAGAAAATGAAATTATGAGGGTAGCCTTGATGTGTTTTGATAACCGATTTAATTTGTTATCAATATTAAATTTCTCTGACATGTAGTTAATCGTCAATTGCTTCATAAGTAAATCATGGCAAGCACACCATCTTTTTAATTGCTGTCGCATAGCAATGCGTACCATACTAACGTAACAATGCACATTATGTCGATTTTGGCATGTAATCGTTTCTTTTCCAGGAGTAAGCTATTCATTTTAATTTTTACGTCGGAGGTGTAACTCCCTTTCGCACGCCGCAGAATATATTCGATTTTATGCGGTTTTCAGCGGGAGTCTGATTTCTAGGTTATTCTTTTAACTTTTACAGGCATGCATATGTAACTTTTCCCTAGTCCCCTCCTTTTCTATCCTTAATGTTGCTTAATTCTGAGTATATTCGTCCTTTTTGTTCCATCGGAGCATCTTTGGTTGCTAGTACAATACAATTGATGTCCGACTTGGTAACAAAAGAAAAAAGCCGATTAGGTTTTGATGCTTTATTAGGAGAAAAAGGAAACAAAAAACAGGTAAGTACGTTAATTTGAATGTATAATTCACGAAACGCGAATCATTTACCATTTAGACATTTGTCCTTAGTTCATCTCGATTGTTAACGCTTGAATTTCGCTCCTTAGCCGCTTAGCTCCGAAAAGACTGTTCAACTCTTAAAACGTCCGATTATCCCGTTCGCTAACATTTACTTGCTCCTTCCGTTCCGATCCGACTGCTTCTGATTTCTGGGCCGTGTTACTTAGTGTCTATTTCGCTAACTTCTTTCGCCTTCAATCGGAGCTTCCTATCATTTATTCAATGTGATACTTAGTTTCTTATTTTATCTCGCCTGAGGAGTTTATGCCTTGTTAGGGCTTTGACTGTGTTCCTCGTTTTAATTCGCTTCTGTAACTTTGATATAGTTCTCGCTTTACCCGCTACGATAACTGCAGAACACGTCAGCCTTTGTACACTTTCATTTTGAGCATATTTTGAGTGTTTGACAGCTTACGTGTCTGATTAACACATTCGCTCACTTGTTCGAGGCTAAAACAGTTTCGAGGAGATTTTCAAAAATAGCTTACGAATGCGAAAAAATTATTGGCTTGCGGAAGAATAAAAAGGTTGTGAATACAGTAAAAATAATGTTCAGCTACTTAAAAAATGAAAGGCGTTTAAAAAGATACATAAATCACTCTATTGTCAAATGCCGGTCCTTCAAAGGTCGAACGCCCTCGTTCGACGTGGCTATGAGTGAAGGTTGTATCCATACGTGGGCAGCAAGTAAATTCTGGGGGAGTGGTGCGAGATTTTTCAAAGGTCAAAAAATGGCCTTAAAAGTGGTGGTATGGCGAAAAACACCATTTTTCGACGTTTCTTATTGAGCACTATCTATTGGCATCAAAAAATTGCGAAAAAACGAAAAAAATTTTAAAAAATCAAATTCTGGGGGGTATTTTGATTTCTGGAAGGGTTTTGAGGGGGGCATACCCCCTCCCCTAAACTCCCCACGTCCAAGTGTGGTTGTATCCCATGGGCGACGGGTCTGGGTCATCAATCCAATTTGATCATCAAGGATTATTTGACCCCAGTAAAGTATGCTCCGGTGGTCTGAGCTCTAATGGAGCTTGGCATGGCATGTGGGCAGCAGCTACAAATGCAGGTGTGCCTGGCACATATCGATTGGTGCCATCTGATTTACTTGGAAACGACTTTTGCTTCGTTTGAGTTCGAATTTTAATTGGGGTACATTTTTGCATTAATTCATAACTCGAAGTCAGTTTATTCTGTTTTTACGGAACGGCTTTACGGTTTTAGTTTTTCTGCATTTTAGAGGGTTATGCGAAAATTCAGCGAAGTTCGAGTGATAGCTATCTAGCAAAATCCGTATTTGCTCTGACTATAAACTTATCGTTAGCCCATTTTGCCTGCAAGTCTGCTAATGCCGGTATTTCATGCATTTTCTGTATTTCTGAAACACGTATACTTGAGGGTCTGCTTTAGTAAAACGCGTACAGTTTTTCGCAATGCTGCAAACATTTTGAATTTAAATCAGCGCATTTGTAGAGCATTAGCAGAGAAATAATCGTTCTCGTGCTTTGCTTTCTCTATTTCATCAGCGCTTTCTGCATTAAGCTTGGTTCAATCGCAGTTTCAGTTCGTGACGTAATTTCGTTTTTGTTTTGCGATCCTGCATTTGTACCCAATGATGCAGTTTTTCTAAAGGCACGATGCCTAGTTGCATTGAGCCCTTTATATCTGCATGTTGTTTATGCATTTGTGACGTATTAATAGCGTTAAGCTTTACGCATTATTTCGTGTGAACTTCTCTGTCATCCTACATCGACTTTCCGACTGAGGTATTAAAACGATGTAGTTATTCGTAAATGAGCTTATTCGCCCACAGTTTAGTGACTGTCTGTTAAAATTCACGTTCTGATTTCGTGCTTCCGTTATCTTCGATTTGAGCACCGTTTAAGGGGGCACTTCGTCAATAGACTGATAAACGAGATCAGTGGCGGATCTAGGATTTTCCTAAGGGGGGGGCGGTATCCCTAAGGGGGCGGAACCCTGACTTGGGCGGAAAAATTGGCCGTTTCAACCCGAAAATCGCTAAAAATCGCTCAAAAATGCTTAATTTTGCGCACTATTTTGGGCCAATGGGGGGGAGCGGCCGCCCTGTTCCCCCTGAATCCGCCCCTGAACGAGATTCGAATTTTCAGTATCTAATTCATCTTCGTTAGTCACGCTTATTTTCTTTTCTGCCAAATATTTCCTGAATAATGGAACGATCTGGGGTCTCGATTTATCGTGTTATTTAAGCTAATTCGATTCCCCTGTTGTCGTCGTGTGTAAAGTCAACTTGATCACCTTTTCGAAGTCATCTGCATTCTGATGTAACGTGATTTCTGCGGCCACGTATCTCGCATGGCTTAATTTGAGGCCCGAACCAAGAGAAATCTGATGTATGGTTCGTTCGTTTGCAGTGAACACATCGTTCTCTGTCGATCGAATTATTCTGATTAGAAAGTATCAACTGCTTGATCTGTTGCAGTTCATATTTAACTGCATCAAGCTCGGTTTTTACATTGGAGTTAGAAATTGTTTTCAAGTAATTTTTAGCATAAACACGTTCTTCACGTTCTAGTTGTGCTTCAACATATACAGCTGCTTTCCATGCATCGTCTAAGCATGTGTGCATCTTCTGTTAAATCCACACATGGGCGTGGGGGTTTGCGGGGGTATGCACCCCCCAGAACTTGAAATACACCCCCACAGAAATCAAAATACCCCCACCAGAAAATTTTTTTGCTTTTTTAGCAATTTTTCGATGCCATTGGATAGTGCTCGATGAGAAACGTCGAAAAATGGTGTTTTTTCGCCATACGACCACTTTTAAGACCATGTTTTGACCTTTAAAAATTTTTTTTCAATCCTCCAGAAATTTTTACACTCCCCAGAATTTTGGTGCTGCCTACCTATGGTTAAATCTGGGTATGCGGCTCGTGCTAATTTCTTGAGTGATGTTATGTACTCATTTATGCTTTGTGCGAGCTTCTGTTTTCTTAAGAGCTGCTGGTGAACATCACCATCGCAGCCAGCGGGTTATCGCTCAGCTGATAAATCAGTTAAACTATCGTAATCTGTTGGATTTTCTCTACTTTTAATATCAAAAACTGCCGATGCTGAACCTGACGGGTATATTCAGATGGCCAGCGCATTCAGATGGCCAGCATATTCAGATGGCCAGCATATTCAGATGGCCAGCATATTCAGATGGCCAGCATAAGGCCAATAATGGTTAAGAAAAAAGGTTAAAGATTGGCTTTCCATCCAATACAGTATTACCAACACACCGAGGTGTGATTCTCGCTGAGAGTACCACGATTACATGACAATTAATCGCCAACAATTAATCGCGGACAATTAATCGCCAACAGTTAATCGCAGAACAATTAATCGTGCACACAATTAATCGTGGGTCTATTTAATCGTAAATAACCAAGCGTCATCAAAAGCATGTCAAAAATAAATACCTGTATAAAAAATATAAAAAGGTGTGTAAAAAGGAAAGTAGTAGATGTGAAAGCTTAGCTTATTATCATACATGCACAGCATAGGAATTCTGGAAGGCAAATTTTAAGGTGCCTTTTTGGGCCTAAAAATAGTCGGTACGCGTAAAAAATATCGTTTTTCGGCGTTTCTTACGATATCTTTCTAGAGCAAACACAAGAAATTTCGGAAAAAATCAAAAAAGTCGAATAAATTGAACAAAATGTAGATAAAACATGAGTTTGTGGCGCGAAGCGCCAAAAATTTGACACTTTTAAACAAATATATAGCTAGAACGCTTAAATAGCACCTTTTCTGCGAATTTTCAGAAAATTTCAGAAAATTTCTGGAAACTTTGAAAAAATCGCGAATTGTGGGGAGAGTTGAAAATTTTTCTAGTGGAGGGGTGAAACCCCCAAATAAATGGAACAAAATATAGTCAAAACATAAAAATATGGCGCGAAGCGTCGAGAATTTTACACCTTCGAGAAAATTGATTGCTAAAAACGCTTCAAAATCATCACTCCACAGTTTGGAAATTTTTCAAGGCGCTACGATTAGAACAAATTAAAACGAAATGTTGATTGAACAGTATTTGGCCGGCCAACAGCCTCCCATTGGAAGGAAAAAATACAGAGATTGTACAGCTCGAATTCAAAGAATCGTGAATAGCTATGGAGAGCTGGATATAACTGATTATTTGCGTGGCTTGTCACACAGTTTCAATTTTTAGACAAATTCGGAATGTTTTGCAACGACAGTTTTTGTATCAAGTAGGTCAACACCACACATGGGCGTGGGGGTTTCGGGGGTTGCACCCCCAGAAGTTGAAATACACCCCCAGAAATCAAAATACCCCCCAGAATTTCCGTGCTGCCCACCTATGGTCATCACTAATGTTCACTCCCAAATCCTTAATAGATCCTTCAGAAACAGCTATATCTTGAAAAACCAGTTTGTACTTGTTTCTAGGATTACCATACCCCAAATACAACGTTGCACATTCAAGTGTATCAGGCGATTACATGTCCCGGCGATTAATGGTTAACGCGATTAATTGTTCAGCGATTAATTGTCCACGATTAATTGTGCGCGATTAATTGTTGGCGATTAATTGTCTGCATACCGATACCAAAAGTGGTCGCAACCATACGCGGGCAGCAAGAAAATTCTGGGGGTGCAAGATTTTCGGAAGGTCAAAAAATGGCCTTAAAAATGGTGTGTGGCGAAAAAAACCATTTTTCGACGTTTCTCATCGACCACCATCCATTAACATCAAAAAATTGTGAAAAACGAGAGAAAAATTTTCAAAAATTGAATTCTGGGGGTTATTTTGATTTCGTGGGGGGTGCATACTCCCCACGCCCAGGTGTGGTCGCAACTCCTAAAGGCTGTAACCTTCGCCATACAAATCTAGCTTCCCATTTATAAACCCCGGATGGATGAAAGGCTGGGTGCTCTATTGATTTAAGAGCGCTAAGGTCCCTATATAAGAATCCCAGGCATCATTTTAGTAAATATATGTATATTTACTTTTATTAATTTAAACAAATTGCCCTTAAATCTTAGAACTGTCATACAAAAAATCCATAAGAAACATAGAAGCGATAAATTCTATTCTAAATTCATTGCAACGCGGCTCTTCTTCCCAATCAAATAACGAGCACGGCGGAGAAAGCTATGCACTTCCGCCATCAAGAATTGAAATAGATCGGGAGCTTGCAGTAGCAGAATCGAAGTCGGGTACATTCCAAATGTGACCTGTTTGGTCAAGTAAATCCTGCTTTGCTGCTTCGATGCGCTCATCCAATTCAACATAGGTAGGATCGCGCTGTTTTGGCTCAAAAATGTGCCTGCACAAATTTCGAACGCGTATTTGATCGCGATTGTGCAATGGCTGGAGCAAATGCAAAAAATTTCGCACCGCTAAATTCATATCGCGCAAGTCAACCATGTTTAAGCGACCCTTCCACATGATTTGTCGTCCTTGATCCATTGTTATCCCATTGGCACCACAAGTTGATTGGGTAATTTCCATTAAGCCATGTATTCTCAAAATATTCTCGAAACGTCAGCAGCTTAAAGTTGACCGATTCATCTTCCTGAAGCGGAGCATGCCCAATAACGGATGCGAACGCTGGTCGTATCAAGCAGTTCGGCAACATTGTTAAGGCCTTCAAACATCCAATCCATTCTCCTGTTGCAAAATATAATTTATTGTTTTAGGATAATCAAATTTTAATCAAACTGGCATATTTAAATTTAAGTAACTATTAATACATATATTTGAATACCTGGAATTTCGATAATCGAGAAAAATGTAGAAAATCAATATACTTTTGCTAAGATACTCTCTGTAATTTAAAAACACCCAGAAAAACTGAGCAATCACATTCGCCGTTTTTTGTTTACTGTGGAACACAGCATTTGGATATCTTTTGATGCCTAGCAGAAAAAAGGACATTCTCAAGTTTAACGTACTTTTATTTCCACAATGAGTTTCTATACCGAATTCAAGGGATATCCAGAGTGAAATAAATAGAAAAATTACGTTATTTTACGATGCTGTTTGTATTCAGTTACTCGTATCAAGACATACTCGTGAGATGGGGGTCGGAGGCACACCTGAGCGTGGGGGGTTTGAGGGGTATGCACCCCCCCCCTGAGAAACCAAAACACCCCCCCCCCCGAAATCAAAATATCCCCCAGAATTCAATTTTTTGAAATTTTTTTCGTTTTTTTCGCAATTTTCAGATGCCAATGAATAGTGCTCGATGAGAAACGTTCAAAAATGGTGTTTTTACGCCATACCACCATTTTTTGACCTTTGAAAGAACTTGCACCCTTTGGAATTTTGGTGTTGCCCACGTACGGAATTGACCCGCCAAGCCTTAAGCTGGCCATCTGACTGTGCTGCTCATGTGAATATGCTGGCCTTCTGATCATGCTGGCCATCTGAATACGCTGGCCATCTGATTATGCTGGCCATGTTAACACAATGGGCGTCGGAAATAGATCATTTTGGCTGGCCATCTGAATACGCTGGCCATCTGAATGTGCTGGTCAAGCGAACCCAGCTGGACATGTGACTCCTAAGCAACCTGACAAATGCGCTTCGAGAAAGGCATGACGCCTTTCATTGTCTTCTGGTCGTTTTTGTTTATGATCATGAATTTTCCCAACTTTTCGAGCCACTCAGCGAATCATTTCCCGAGAGCTCCTGAGAATAATCTTGGCTGCCTTATCGGCAAAATGCTATTCGCTCTAATGCCTTTGCGTCGCATTTCAGTTACAAGTACGCTCTCTTGGGGTCTGTCCGTGCTCATTTCTGAAATTTTTTCATCTATGCGATCGATTGCACGCGTTAAATTTGTATAACGATCATGCTCTCTTTATCACCATCTGATGGCATACTTCTTATATGTTTGTTATCTTACGAAAATAACTTTTCAGCGTTTTTAATTATTTCCGTGAATTCGTCAAAAACCAGCCGATTAGGTTTTGATGCTTTATTAGGAGAAAAGGAAAACAAAAAATAGGTATGTACATTAATGTGGATATATAATTCACAAAACGCGAATCATTTACCGTTTAGATTTCTGTCGTTAGTCCGTCTCGATTGTTAACGCTTAAGCCTCATTCATACTCATGCATCGCGCCGAACTTGCGAAAATGGCAGCTCGCAGGATCAGATTTGCACACGAATTCAATTAATACTTTCGCTCGAATAATTGTTCCAGTGCGAATCGCAGGATTTTCTGCGACACGATTTATCAATTCATACTTCTGCGAAAATCGCAACGCAGAATAAATCGCGCAATCCATAAATTTCATCGTGCAATAATTCGCGTTTCAAATCGCGTGTTTTTGCGCGAAAAGTGTCAAAAGTTACTATTTTTAGCAACAAATTGACGAGGGATGCGAATTCGCAAAATTGGGGCTTGACACGAATTCGCGTTTTTCTATGCACGCAGTTCCAATTGAAATGTCAATTTTGACGATTTACGGCCCTAGTCGGCCATTATGCAAATGACGTAAACGTCGAAAGCGTTGAATTTGTGATGAAGTCAGTCGAGAAAAGGACAAAGAAAAAATGCGCGAAATAATCGTGCGATATTTCGCAAGACTCGCAGAAAAAATCGCACATTGCGTCGCATGAAAACCTAATTTGCGAAAATTCGCAGCGAGTATGAATGGAACACTCGATGCATTCATTTTGCGAATTATCGCGCGATTTTTCGCAGGAAGTATGAATGGATCAAGCGATACGTCAATTCGCACGATTTTCGCAAATTGCGCTATTTTTAGAAAAAGTCACGCCATATATCCTGCGACGCGATTCTGTGTGAAGTATGAATGGGGCTTTAGATTTCGCTCCTTAGCCGCTTAGCTCCGAAAAACTGATCAACTCTTATAACGTCCGATTATTCCTTTGCTAAAATTTACTCACTCCTCCCGATCCGATCCGACTGCTTCTGATTTCTGATCGCGTAACTAAGTAATTATTTCACTAATCTCTCGCCTTCAATCGGAGCTTCCTTCATTTATTCAAAGTTATAATTAGTTTCGTATTTTTGCTCGCCTGGGGGAGTTTATGCCTTGTTAGGGCGTTGACTTTGGCCTTCGTTTTAATACGCTTCGGAAACTGTGATATAGTAGATTGAATACGATAAGAAATTGTTTGGCTACTTTGAAAAAGAGAATGTAAAACGTTTAAGAAATATAGGAATCACTCTATTGTCACACATCATCAAGGATATAAAGGAGGGGACAAGGAAAATCCCTGTTAAGGTTGAAATAATCAACTAAAATTAGACTTCCGCTAAAAACGCGTAAAATCGAAGTACATTCTGCGGCCTCTGAAAAAAGCTCGTCTCCATAAAACATTGTTCACCGGCTCAGAAAAAGAAATAATGAGGAAGCCTTGATGTGTTTTGATAACCGATTTGGTTTCTTATCAATATTAAATTTCTCTGACATTTAGTTGATCGTCAATGGCTTCATAAATAAATTATGGCAAGCACACCATATTGTTAACTGCTGTCGCATAGCAATGTTAGCGTAACAATGCACATTATGTCGTTTTTGGCCATGATCGTTTCTTCTCCAGGAATAAGCTATCCATTTTAATTAATTTTTACGTCGGAGGTGCAACTCCCTTTTGCAGGCCGCAGAATATACTTCTATTTTATGCGTTTTTAGCGGAAGAGTCTAATTTTCAAGTTTATTCTTTCAAGTTTCACAGGCATGCATAGATAACTTTTCCTTAGTCCCCTCCTCTCCCATCCTTAATGATGCTTAATTCCAAGCATATTCGTCCTTTTTGTTCCATGGGAGCATTTTCGGTTGCTTGTACAATATATTATCAGACAGCGTATGTCTCCTTTTATTTGTATGCAAATAAAGCATTGAAAGCTTCAAAGTGAAATACTGTAATAATTCATTTCAAAGTAAAAATCGATTAAATGCCGGTTTGAACGTTTATGCTGCATGCGTATGTACATGTACATTGTCTATACTGTACTAAAAGCATGTGGAAAATTGTGCGATTTCAAGTGACTAAAACTGAGGATAAAAATAAAAGTTTTATAAATCGATAACTCCCCGCTTTGTTCTGTGTAGCGTTCAAGGAGCTGGAGAAAGTGGAATAATGTTTTTGTAAAGCTAGTTTCTATATGTCTCGGTGCTTAGAATATAAACACATATGTATGTTATTATTCGTCCGCTGAATGACAATAAAATTTTTCTGTCGAAAACATTATTAAAAAATATATTCAAGGAATTCCAATATATACAGGGAGGTCCAAAAAAGGCCACTTTTCAATGTTATAGATCATAACATCGGCTGATATCAGCATAAAAGTTTAGGACCACGGCTTGAGCACTACTGCAATTTGTGGACACCCTATACTTGATATTGTTTAAACGCCGGTAGTATCATTTTTGCTCCCTTTTTGACGATGTGAAGTTTTTACACATTAGTAGGGCGTGTAATTACTCTAGGGGTTTAAACAACGTTTAATTAATTTTTGACTGCATATATTGTCAGATAAAGGTACGTTATATCAAGGACTCAGCTAAAATGTATCAAGGTAAGGTGTAAATAAATCGCCCTACTGCACGAATCGCTGGCACTTGACTAAAGTTATTTGTGCGGTCCAAGAAAAATATGTTAATCTATCTAAAGTATCTGGTTTTAATATTCTTCGAGAATGATTGTCTAAATTACGATGCGAAATTGGATGCAGCCTTTTTTAAGAGCCACTCTGTATATACATAATGCATGTACGTACTGAATAAAGTTTACTAAAATACTGAATTTAGCGATTCTCTTACCATGAACATAGAATTTCATTTCTCTTTGATTACCCTTATTTTTCGCATGTGTCGCAGCAAATATGCGGAGGATCTTTGTTTTGAATAAATATATTGTCACCTCTGGTCGTTCAGTCCTTTATTGCAGTAAAAAATTTTTTAAGCAAAACCTTGCGGAAGAGACGTCTGAAGGAATTACTTTTCAAGAATCAATTCAGTCAAAAACTTCTGAATACATTGAAGAATAGCTATTTACTTATTTCGGCCCTCTTATTGCATTTATAAACGAATGCGAATGCCTCATTGAGCAGGGCCACCAGAAATCGTTGAAAAAGCATTCTAGGTGATCTTTCGTAGAATCCTGTATTAGAACGACACATGTGACGGGGTTGGGGAATCGCGCTTTACCAAGAGTTGAACGTCTACCATCCCTTAAAAGCCAGAAAATCCTTAACCCCCGATTTTTAGGAGGAAAAACTTGCGTTTTTGGCCGTTTTTAGGTCTTTTTGGGCTTTTTTAACCAAAAATAAAGTTCATCTATTCTTTTCCTGAAAACGGTCGGGGACGCCCATCCAAAATTTTGAGCCTTTCCGTTACATACATGTATGAGTATAACGTATTTGCTGTAGGCACTTCAGAAGTTTTTAAATCAAAATCATGAGTAAAATTCATCTATAGACTGTTCCATTCCAAACGGCCCATTTTCGCTTGACGGCTTAGTACCGTAGCAGAATATTTTACGGGTGAGGTTGTTGCAGCAGTCTGTTAGATGTGCCATATCTTAAGCGAAGCACATTAAACATCAATAAAGAAGACTTTTAAGCAACCAGATGTTACGAGAGCATAACTGAAGAAGCCACTTGTGCAGTGAAAATCTTACGTGTCCAGTAAAACATTTGATGCAAAGCGCCAAAAATCTTTTCAAACGACATGAAAAGCTTCATCGTCTAAAAACCTATTTCTGGAGCAAAAATATGGCCTGAGGCTGACACAAGAGTGAATGAATGCACTTGATTGGCTTCATCCCCGAAAATTTTTAAAAAATTGCGATAAACGGTTTTCGAAATCATCAAAGAATATGTACATATCCATCCTTTATCTCGCCTACTATTCGGGCCAATGGGCCCTATTTAAATCCGCTCCTGTTGGTTATGCGATCTACTTATCTACAAAGCAAAGTTTCGGAAATTTGAATACATACCTAGCCTACTACAACGCGGTTTTGTGTCAATCGTTGTAGAACTACAGAATTGGAGTAAAAATCAAAGTTTGCATAATACATATATAGTTATATTTTCAGACAAAATCCCAATATTAATCAAGTCGTTCAGCGATACGTGGAAAAAATCGATCGAACAGGTCAATAAGGATGTGATGACGTCTTTTAGCAGCCTGAAACTGGGATTCACCGTTATTAAAGTAATCCAAATGGAACACATGGGCATGGGGTGAAGGGTTATTACCCCTACCTCTGGTTTTGGAAAATCAGGTAGTATCAGGCGCTATTGAGAAAAGAAGGGTTTGGCAGGACAATTTTTGAGATTACTGTGGAAAAAGACCGAAAATATTACCTGAAAACGGTAAAGTACCAAAATTTTCCAGCGCTTCGCCCGCATTGATAAATTTTTGTATCTTTTATCGCGTAAATTGGCGAAACTTTATTAAGGAGAGTCAATAAACACATATTGCCGCGCATAACGTGCTCCTGTGTTATATTATAGTATAACCTAAAACATATACGTACATCATGTATATTGATTTTTGGTACCGTCTTTGTACATGCACAAAGAGATTTTCGTGCAAGAACAAATGAACACAATCTACTGTATGACTATTTTTGGATATCACCCCTTTCTGAACACCTCTATCTTGCCCATCTACATGCGCCAAATTATCACACTGAAGCTAAATTGCTGCAGAAGGCATGTCAATTATGGTATGAACAGGGCCGTGCTTAGAGGCTTAGCGGCCCTGGGCGAAACTTATTTTGGCGGCCCCCATAATTTTTAAAACTGGTAGTATAGGCATCATAATTATCACTTATGTATATCCTTTACATGCTTGTACCTATATGATCGCAGTTAGCATCTTACTGTAAATTTACTAGTAAAATATATTATTTTTAGTAGGTATCGTATGTCTTTTCTCAAATAATTTACCTATTTCGTGAATGATGACGTGCTTTATTACAAAATAACTTGCCTAGCTTTCTGAGCGGCAAACTGGTCAATCAATTGCAAAAAAATCCAACGAAGATGATAAATCCTTTTAAATTGAAATAATCGCTAGTGCACTTAGACGAGAATCAGTCTGTAGTTGACTGCAAATATGTCTTTATTAATTCAGTTCCGATAAGGTACGTTCTGCTGCAGGCCTACAGCAATAGGTATTGTAAGTAAAATTCTGAAATCAATTATAAGGTTCAGGAAAACATCCTGGAAGTCATTTGATAGATATTTAAGAGTAGCTAGTGGCGAATTCATTTGGACTTGATCGAGCAAGAACTTTTAAGCTCAGTGTACATGTCTGGTCCATGTGCATGACTTGAGCGATTCATCATCTTCCCATGTTTTTAAAAAAGCTTGTATTCGTGAGTGTAGTGCTCGATGGAAACCTTGAAAACGGTACTTTCTTAGCCATACCATCATTTTTGAACCATTTTTCGACCTCTAAAAAACCTTTGCACCTACCCTCCGGGATTTTGTTGCTGCTCACATATGCCTCGCGGGGGTCTTAGGTGGCGCGGTCGACGTTCCCTGCGGGGTCCGGGACAGAGTCCCTACAAATTTATTAAAAAAGCATTTTAATGTCAAATAACGTTAAAATTTTCGCAAAAACGGCCGAATTTCGGATCTGAATGGAGCCCAAAAACACTCAAAATTGATGAACTCTTACATCTCACAAAACTTCTGAGCTGAAATGCGTTTTTCGACCTCTGCTAATTACATAGCGCAGCAACGGGTCGCTGCCAATAAGATATTGAAAAATGTATAAATTGAAGTTTTTGTTCTTACCATTTTCAGGCCCATTTGTGACCTTCTTATTAGAAGATGCAGTTCAGAAAACAGAAATGCACAAAAACATAAGAAAATTTGGCCATTTTCATTTAAAATAGGATTGTGTCCTTGTAAAGAAAGACAAAAAAGCAAAGAATAGACAAACTGGTACACAATCATTTTCGCACTTTTAGTTTTATGCTCAACAAGCATGCGCACTTTCATTCAATGAACAAATAGTGCATTAAATTACTAGTAATGTGGAGTGCTAGATTATTTCAGCTGATTCAAGCTTTTAAATTCATTTGATCATGGCTCGGTGCAAAGCGCCGGAAAATTTTGACATTTTAGCCTTTTCGAACTCAATTTTCTGGACCACATTATTGCAACAGAAAAATCAACAATATGTCTGAAAAATGAATACAACTATAGCTCAGTCAGCGTTCTCTTAAAAATGCAAAGTTAAGATTTTTAACTGACTGGGTTTGCATTAGAACGTCGAAAAATCGATTCTTTTGAACGCATGTATCGAATTATTGTAAGAGGGCCGCCAAGAAATGAATTCTATACGGCATGCACTACAACTTTTTTAGCGGCCCATAATTTTAGCGGCCCCCAGTGCGGCCGCATGGCTCGCATCCCCTAGGCACGGCTATGGGTATGAAGTAATAATTCTTTGCGTGTAATGTAGCACACGGTTCAAATTCATCCTAATTTAAGCCCCTTGCACTATGTGGTTTTTGCTGTCGAAGGTTCTTATGATGGATCGTCGATCTAGTCTATGCTAAACTACACCTGTTTTACGCGTTCTAGGAATTATCATATTCATTTTATGCGATTCTTCATCCTCTTTCTCAACATGCATGTGATTTTTAATTAGAATTTTTTAAGAGTCTGGATTAAAGAACTGCTACGATGCATAAGCAAGGGATCTGATGGGAATTCATGCGAAAGGAAGAAAAAGTATATTTCGGCTGTGTTGAACAAAAGCAGGGGATGTTAATGTACATTTAAAAAGGAATAGGCTACTAAGCTTGCGTTAGATAGCTAATTCCTCATCTTGATGTTTTTTGTGATGATACTTTAAATATGCCGAAGAATGCTGATGCTAGACAAAGTTTTAGACACAAAGTTAAGATTGGTAAAAAAATGCTTATAAATTGATTGGCTAGAATACCTATCTAGTAAATGGTCAAAGGGTTAATCTAATTTTGCATAGAAATCGATCGCAGTGCGTCTTCTTGGTAAAATTTTTCGTGGCTTTTTTCATAAACTAACTTGACTCGGAAATCCATGAGGCTGCACTGTGTAGCACGAAGAATTTTTCGTGTTTGAATAACATAAATGTCGCAAAATAGGCGATTGAAACCATGCCTTTTGCTTCAAAACTTTATAATTTTCTTACGATAAAGCCGTCTGCAGACTGCAAAAGCTTGATTTTCACCTTTTTCTCGAAACAATTGTAGGTTTTACTTCATATGTACGCGCCTATATTGCAAAAACAGTTAAGAAACGTTTGCAATTATATGAACGAGTATGTCTTGTTTGCTTTATCCCATCTAAGTTTTTACTCATGCTGAGATTATTCGATCTGTTTCGTACTGTTGACCTACCTAACGGATTGCGGAGTTTATAATTTTATATCTTGTTTGCTTTTTGCCATCGAAGTTTGAACTCCTACTGAGGAGACTATCCGATGTGTTTCATACTGTAGGTAGACCTACCGTAATCCCTTTTCTACTAAGTTGTCCGTACGCAAAATAAGTCTACTCAATAATCCCTTGCAAAAGTTCTGCGCTTCGTGTTATAAGCGTCGTTTTATGACGCTATAGGTTTACTGTAATCAATCGCTTCATTTTGCGTATGCTTAGCTCTTTTGTACGAAGGTAAACATACGTATAGAATAATTTTCTTGATTCGCTTAATTTATGCTATAACTGATCTTTGCTCGTAACTAGCGTTTAAGCTTTGTTTGACAAGATATGTCGTTTTTGAAACGATTTTTAAGTTGACGATATCCTTCACTTCAAAAAGCGCTCACGCAGCTGATTCAATACTATCACCGATTTCAGAAGGTCTTATCGTGTCCACCCTTTGCCTCGTGTCCATCGCGCAACGATTTAGTCAACTTTCATCATATTATGGTAGAAGTGAAAAAATATATACCAGTCTATTAAATGTTTGACGGTAATACAGGGTGGCCCATAAAATACAAGAACTCTTCCTAATAACTTCTGATTCTGCTTGACTTAGCGGATGGAGAAAACGTTTAGCTGCAATGCCTCTGATTTGTTGCTTTGGATTGCCAGAATAATGCAACGAATCTTCATAAACTCAACTTTTTTATATAATCTAAACTCAATTAAAGGAAGTTTAGCACGATGAAAACTCACAAAACTAAAATAAATCAAATAATAAAGTTAAGAATTGTGAATCTAAGAACGATAAGCAATATAGTAATACTTAAATGACTATTTTAGCAAAATAAATTCTGGAATGACGTTTTACGCGGAGATTTGTTAATTACGTATTTTTTTTGTTGTAACTCGTCAAAAAGTGTTGATGACAATTTTAAGCCAAAAAGTTATGGAAGGGATAACTCAATGGAACTTTGAGTGCTTTTGCCCTTCTTTGCGAAAACGTTCACTCTTTTGTGATATGTCAAACACAGCCATCGTTATAATCAAAATATTTGACATGCACCTTTTTGGGCCACCACCCATACGTGGGCAGCAAGAAAATTCTGGGAGGTGCAAGATTTTTCGAAGGTCAAAAAATGGCCTTAAAAATTGTGGTATGGCGATAAAAACACCATTTTTCGACGTTTCTCATCAAGCACTATCCATTGGCATCAAAAAATTGCGAAAAAAACGAAAAAATTTTCAAAAATTGAATTCTGGAGGGGCATTTTGATTTCTGGGGGGTAGGGGGTATTTTGTTTCTGGGGGGTGCATACCCCAAACCCCCACGCCCAGGTTTGCCACCACCCTATATGATTAACAAAGCTTTGAAAACGTTTGCTTAACGGATATATGAACTGGTCATATGTGTTATTCATGTATGAATTTGTGAAATGTATTTATGAATAAAAGGAAAATTCAAAGAGTCACGAGCACAACACACCAAAACGATCCCGGCATGACAATTTATAGCAAAATAGCTCTGTGTATTTCGAATCTTTCTGCGGTAAAACGTAAATATGGAAAATTTTCATTCGTGTCTGAGCTCTTAGGGCCATATACGTGTGCACACGAACATGATGGTTTAGACCTCTTTAAAAACCAATTTCTAATTGCATATCCATGCATGGGCATCAAAAATTATGGGGTTCGATGAAGCAAATATCTCAGAAAAGCTAGCCAAAATTATCGATTTTGGGATTTTTTTTGGAATCGGAGGAGCCCAGCCAGACCCCCACGCTCTGTTTTTGCATACCCCTAGGATTATATTTTTTTGAAATCTTTCTTTCTTCGCGTTTTTTTCATTCCAATGGAAAGAGCTCGATGAGGAATAATGATAAATGCCCTTTTCTTCCCACTACTGTTGTTTTCATCTTTGTTTGATCAGAGCTGTAAAGGGAACGCTTTTTGCCGGAGCCGGGGCCTGAAAACACCATTTAATGTATGCGGTCATATAACATCTCATACGGGTACATATTACCTACTTAGTATGTGTCCAGCACTTAGTCGATACATGTATCATAATAGCAGCACACATAGGCGTAGGGGGTTTGGGGGTATGCACCCCTCCAGAAGTTGAAATACCCCCCCCAAATTGAAATACCCCCCCAAATTGAAATACCCCCCCAGAATTCAAATTTTGAAAATTCTTTCTGCTTTTTTAGCGATTTTTTGATGCCATTGGATAGTGCTCGATGAGAAACGTCGAAAATGGTGTTTTTTCGCCATACGACCACTTATACGACCATTTTTTGACCTTTGAAAACTTTTTCACCCCTCCCAGAATTTCGGTGCTGCCCACCTATGAATAGCAGTAATAACAAATAATAAAAATAATGATAATAATATAATAATAAAAAAGACTATTATAGTTTATCATCTTATTCACGGTAAGATCGTATTCAGTTAGAAAATTTTATCTGTCTAGTGGTGAATACTAGTAACTTGTTTATGATTGCGTTTGTATTAGTTAGTGAATGATTGCCCTTGAAATTAAACCGAAGTAATCAATAATTTCATGAAGCATTTTATAAGAACAAAAAACAATTTAATTTTAAATTGAGGTTTTATGCAGCTAGATATATGGTGAACTGCTCCTGCTCGTCTACAAAGGCTGCAAGCAGCCGTGTGCACATGAGTAGGGATAAAGGACGAATTTCTTTGCGGTAAATATGTTATTATGGCCAAAACAGACAAAAGTAAACGCTGTTTTCGAGAAAATGATTGAAATCGATCAGAACCTGAGAAATAATGTAGTTATTATCCTTTCTAAACCATTCTAACCCTTTCAAAATCATTTAGCTCAAAAAAGCACTATGACCCTCCGATCAAGCTGATCCAGATCGTGAGTAATATGCAGCGCAACCTTGACCGAAAGTTATAAATCGATATCAGTCAAAATTGATTGTTAAGAGCAAACTTGTTGGTTGAAGTATGTATGAATTTCATCAACTTCGTTGCCTTACACGAATTAATGGCGCTTAGTTCATTGACATCTATAACGAAATAAAAGTGTGATGGAACTACCTCAGTTTTTGCTTGTTCCTAGCAATGCACAACTTCAATCAATGCAACAATTTTCATCTGAGAACAAGTTAAAATTTTTGGGCCTAGTGTCAGGGCCTAGGCCAGGCCCCGATACAGCTCTACTGATCTGTAAAATTTTGCGGATCTTCAGACCCAACGTGATTTCAAGAAGATTTTTAAATAAGGGTTATTTGGATTTTGGATCCCGCGTATGGCACGGACCGATAGTGAAAATTCAAATCAGTTTTGAGATGTGAAAAATTCAAATTTTCAGAATATAGCAAGTGACTGGATTTCTCCTGGGTAATAGGATTTTCAAATGACGGTAGTACCATTTGCTGACAAATGCACAACTTACTTTATACACTTCAGAAAGAAATCATAACCTGATATTTTTTAATTAAATCTGTTTATTTTTTAGTCTCATTGATTCAAAATTTCATGCAATGTGTCGTATTGTGCGTGTAACATTCTATTGAAAGTGAACCTTGAAGCTAGTGCCTGACTAATTACTAATTCGGTTCCACATGATCTTGCGTTTTAGTTTTGAGAACTTACCGTCTGGTAAGCCGACAGTTTACTCTTATTATGGACCAATAGAAAACAATCAATGAAAGTTGTTGATTTATGGCAGCTTATATTTTTTCGTAAACGTTTTGCTTGTACTATAGATTCTCCTAGTCGATTCAAATTTTCTCAAAGTGCCCACTTATCTAGTGACTATTTGTATTTGTGTTCGTCAGTGCTATTCAGACATGTATCTGAAGATAGTGGTCGACCGGGCCCCGACCCTAGATGTACATGGTCAGGGTCGGCAGCAGAGAGTAAGTCGTTGAAATTCAAAGCAGTAAATTTAGTGTTTACGATTTTTTTCGAAAGTCAAACGACGAAAATGGTCAAAATAGCCTATAAAACGCTTTTTCGTGGTAATAACGCATTTTTAAAGCATTTTAGTCCATTTTGACTGTATTTTAACGCTTTTGAAACTAAAGCGTATATTGTATTCGTAGTAGCAGGCCCTTATTCATTTGGGGTGAAAAATGTTTTTGACTTTTTTGTCTGCTAACTTCTCTGATTAGTAGTGGAGACACGATCCTAATTCTGAAAATGTACTACGCGTCGAGTGTCACACATGTACTTGGTTGCGTTTCTTTGCACAAAATATTGAGCTATTAAATGTGCAAAATTTACATTAAAAATCTATTATTCTCCGTATTTTCAGGATTACGAACCTGATCTTAAATTTTCTTTACACTCAACGGTTGTATAAAGTTTACACTTTAAATTAAATTCAGTTCTAGAGCATTTTAGCAGGCTAATTTTTCTACAAAAGGTTCTCCGTAACATGATTTCGAATTGGACTTCAAACTTTTTCTACACTCAAGTGTGTTGCGTAAAGTTTTCACTAAATATTGATTTTCAGTTCCAGAGCGTTGCAGCAGATCAATTTTTTAAATGTACTTCTTAGTGTCAGAATTACGAACTCTCAAAAAATGTCTTATATGCTCCGGTTGATGCGCTACGGTATGGCAAATGTTTATATATTTTTCACTCGTAGCTTTACAAAGACTTTAAAGTTGAAAATCTTACGCGAAAACACTTGCTTTTTGATCATAATAGTATCGGTTCATGAGTCCGGATGTACTTTTCTTTGCTTCGAATTGGGATGCCCCAGTCGAGGGTCTGAACTTATGGGAGAGCAAGCGTTTTAATTTTTTTTTCACAAAATACGGATTGAAGTTTCTGTAGAGCTATTTATTTGAACTGCAAGAGAAATGCAAGATTACGCGACCAGTTTTTTTCTTCTTTTTCCTATCGCATTTGGATGGAGGTTAAATTATGGAGGGGTCTACTATTTCATGTAACCCTGCACGTGAGTTGATAGCATGTTACGTGACAAAGAATCGACCTCTTCACAGAATCGTGTTAAAAGGCTTATCTATTTGCACACCTTGTACATGCGTCGTATTATGTGTTATGTTAAGTCCTTCTAATGTTGAAAATATAGCAAATAGATCGTACAGTTAGCCTTGCCTTTTTATAAAATTATGCCTCTGTTCACGAACCCCATTCTCTTATACGGGACTTGCTCCTGCAGTGTTGCACAATTCATACATGCAGTAGGTAGCCTACTTATGTTTGCTCTTGCCTTGCATATTCATGACTCAAACAGCATCTTACAGCAACGCTACAAGAGCTATAAAAGAGCTGGTTGTGAATGAGAAGACTAATTTTTGCAAAAATTATCCGGTCCTCGCTATTACTCTGTGAGTTAGGGGTCGATATTACAGCAAAGTGTACCACTGCCATTTTGTTTTTGCAAAATGCTATTAAGAGTATTGAATGCGATTTTGATTTCGGCTCTCGTCCGTTATACTCATTGTGATTTGACGATACCAAAGAGAATTGAATGGGCTCACAACAGACGTAGCAACTGGGTAAGTACATGCATAGATTCCATAATGTGCACCTCGTGGGAGTTCGACCTCAGACTGATTGGTGAGTCCCGTTCAATGCTGCTGACCCTTCAGCATTTAGAGCTTTTTAGAAAAGTGCACAATTTTCGGTGTCCTAATTCTGACAGATTAATACTAGCAAGGACATCTTTGGTATAAAGGTATGGAAAATGCTATTTCTGTACAGTACACAGTCTTTTTCGGGCCTGTAGACTATTTAGGGAGATTTCGAAGGCTGATCAACAAAAATTTCTCTGCTGTACATGTGGTAAGTAATAATGTACGTATATATGTTCTTGTCAGTATTATTATTATTATTACTATTATTATCAATAGGGTTTCTCCATTACCGCGTATCTGTAGACAGTTTTAATCGGGTGTAATGCACGCAATTTTCGTTCGACGAACCGTACCAGAAAGTAGTCCATACAAAAGAATTTTAGGCTGCCAAATTTCAGCCCATTAGTTGCAGTAGTTTGCATTGCAAGCAGTGGGTCTCAACATGATTAGCATTATTTCCCTCGATTTCAGATGAATGCTGGCGACTTTTTGGCAGGTTTCGCTCTTACTACGACCATTATCGTTTAATGAACTTAAAATGCGATTCTTTAACGCCTCAAAATGAGCACCAATGATGTTTTGTAGAATCTCGATCTGAACAATCTGCACGAAAATTTCACAGCAATATCTAATGAGTGAGAGGCAACGAATGAAATGCTGCTATTCGCCGATGATGCCTTTAGTCATCATGTTCTCTAGTCAGATTATAGGCCATGTGATATTTTTGCACGGTTTTATGAAGTACAACGTCTACAGAATGACTAGCAGCTGACCATTCGATTGTCAAGGGCTGCATTTTCTATTCACAAAACGAAAAAAATATTTTGAGGTGATAAGAAAACTATGAAAAATGTCACAAAAACTAGTTGTGAATCGATTAAAATAATCCCAATTATGTTCATACCTACTGCAGCCGAAAAATGCTTCGTATGAAATACCTTACGCTTCATTTACTAATTTGAACAAAAATCGCACCCATGGCACTCGAGCAAAATTGTCTGTAGATACCTGGGGCACCCTGTATTTTATTTCATTTGTTCGATAGCAAAAAATGACTTGCATGCATACGTGTTATGGGGGAGTTTGACCCTTTCAGAATGCTTACTGACCCCAGCAAAATGGCTGCGACTTCTCCCCCCAGAATTGTCTTTTTGCTCATTTTTGGCTCTCAAATTTTCAACGCTTCATGCCATATGCACATTTTTTACCATGCATTGTTCAATTTACGCGATTTTTCAAATTTTTTTCGAATTGTTTTTAAGGTTTCTATGTTTTAGAAAGAACTAGCATTGTCTGAAACGTCAAAAAACAGTGTATTTGACGGGTACCCATCGGTTTTTAGCCCAAAAAGACTTTAAAAATTTTCAGGCCTGTTCCTCCCCAGAGTTTCCATGCTGTACATGTAGGGCTATATGATTGACTAAGCTAATGAATTCATAGAACAATTCAGTAGACTAGAGAACAAATTGTATAAGCACACTATTCTAAAGTGAGGGTTGCACCCTGCAACGACTACTAGAATTAAGAAATAGACCGGTTCCTAAATTCTTAAAATTTCGAATCCGGATTCTGAAAAATAAAAATTTCGGGCCCGAATCTTCCACGTCAAACCCTATCGGTTCCGGATCCAAATGCCTTTGTAGTTTGTGTTTACTAGTAGTTAAACCTACGTCATATGCGGAAAAGATTTTTTCAACAAAAGTTCTGGCCATTCTATGCTAAAAAGTGGATAAATTTCTTTGGATTTAGCAAAAATTAAGTACAAAGCTCCTTAGAGATACAAATTGCTGTCATTTATAACCATGTGCCAACTCCATGAGTAGCTTCTTCAATCGAAATTTGTCTAAAGTTAGGTAAATTGGATTTTAGAAATTTATGAGGTCAAGCAACTATTACCGAATAGGTCTTAACTACCAATGTCAACTGATGTCGAACTGTATGACTTTTTCATGACTTTTCTTTAGTGTAAAAACATTAGCCAGAAAAGTTTTAGAGTCAGCTATATGGTCAGAATAAAGTCGCTTATAAGCCGGCTTGTGTTATTGTTCCCAAAGTTTTTACAATGAAATGGAAATCTCTGAAGAAAATATGCGGTTTACGTTTAAGCCCGGATTTCACGAAGGCACATATGAGAGTTTGTTTATTTAATGCAGAAATCTGTGAACGAAATTCTTAGATTTATACCTGCTTAATTGCGTTTAGTTTAATGCTTAGTCGAGAATTAATGGCGAGACTACAGTAGGTACCTAAAATGAAACTGAATAGGTGTGCGAGAAAAACAGAAAAATAGAGAGTAAGATAATTTTGAACTACAATGTCCTATCGAAATCTTTGTGAACTTGAATGAATTGGCCTAAAACACTTGTAAAGAGTACATCGAAGAAAATCTTTGCCAAATATAAAAAGCCGTCCATATGTACGTATACCCATGTCCATATCGAGTATTCGTCCAACGGGGCGGCCCTTCGATAAATTGGTTAACATTTCAAAAACTTTGTGGGGAAAGTAAGTTAGTAAAGACCGCATTTTCCGGCATTATTCAACATGCTCTATCCATAAAGATCATAAAATTCGAAATTTTCTAGAAAAAAATTTTCTCCCTTCTGAACAAGCTGTGCGTCATCTTTTGGTCGCGTTTGAGGCAAAAGACAAAACTAGAAAATAGTTCACAGAATTGACGATTTTCGAGCAGATGCAATTATTCCATCTTTCCGCGCATTATCTTACCTTTCAAAACATTTTTTACGGCCAGGGTGCAGCCGTCTCCCTTAAATACGGCCTTGTTTATACCTGTCGCATTAATATACAGATAATAAAGACAACGTAGACCAATCTAAGCATGGTAAAGAGGCCCCCACTTGTATGAAAATGCGAATCCTCTCTAATCAATAATATTTTAAGGAAGATCGATTGCAACTCTGACAGATAATCGTGACGTACTATTTATTGTAAAAGACAACTATGGATTTGCATGCGTGGAGGAATCCAGTGGATGGACTATGCAATTTTCAAGTAAGAATTTTCGCTTAAAATGGTGATTTCTGATTTACTGCTAGGTTATATAGGTACGCCGAGCGTAAATATCTTAGACAAGTACGAGCGCGTTCATATTATTAACATACAGCTTCGTGTCGCGTTCACAAAGCTTCAAAACATTCGATTAGTGATCATACATGGACATGGGCAGCACCAAAATTGTAGGGGGTTAGGATGGGGTAAATCGCCAAAAATATTACTAAAAATAGAATTCGGTGGGTTCTACAGTAATCTGCAGGGTGGTATTTCAATTTCTGTTAGGGGGTACAAACCCCTCCACGCCCATGTGTGATTGTGATCATTATAGATGCAACGAGTACCCGCCAAATACTCAGGTATCCGAGCAGAATTTATCTTACGCAAAATTTATGTTACATCAGAAATCTTACTAAACTCATCACATCACATGCATAAAGAGGTGTCGCACTGGACCCACCATTTAGCGACCGTCCCACTATCGTGGAAGACTCACCAGAAAATATGCGATACTCGTATTTATGTTGCGCGCGAAATTGCTTATTAAAATTGTCAGAGGGTATCCTGCAAACTACTCTCACAATCATTAATTTAAAAACACGTTTAAAGTCCATAGCAGTCAAAGCGTGTTCTGTGGTTTTCGAGCGTTTGTTGATCAATTTCTGCATCCGTTTCGTTCATTGATTTATCGCTTAAGCGTTTTTGAGAATTCTTTAAAAAACATAAAAACTCGTTTTCATCAGCTTCATAAACCGGCCCCGTCCCGTATGACCGACAGTGACAGTTAAGTTGAAAGTTGACCGACAGTACCGGCTGACCGACTGTTCTGAATGGGCGACACATCTAAAAATTTGTTTGTGATGTTGGCTCACTCGTCGTCTCCTTACATGTATAGCATGGTAATTCTCTCGGGGGGGGGGGGCGGGGTAAAATCGAAGTAGTTCTTCAACGGTGCTTTCTTCGGGCCAAGAACGATGGATACACGTCAAAAACATTGTTTTTTGACGTTACAAGACAATGCTCGTTCTTTCTAGAACATAAAATCATGAAAATTTCGAAAAAATTGACTTAATAGGACAAAATAGGGTCAAAATATGTGCATATGGCGCGAAGCGCCGAAAGCTTGAGACTTTTGAGCTAGAAACGCTTAAAAAGGCACACTTTTTACAATTTTTACGAAAAATTGACAATTTCTGGGGGTAGCAGCTATTTTGCGGGAGTCAGTAGCCATTCCTTCTGAAACATGAAAACATTTTACAAAAATTTGAAAAAATTTTGAAAAAAATCGAGGAAATTCAAACGAAGTACAGTCCAAAAATGTGTATATAGCGCGAAGCGCCGAAAATTTGAGACTTTTGAGCCAAAAATGAGCTGAAAACGCTTGAAAAAAGCACACCTTTCATAATTTTTTTAAAAAATCGACAATTCTGGGGGGTCGCAACCATTTTGCGGGGGGGGTCTGCGCAGCCATTCTACTGGGGTCACCTCCCCAAGAACACTTATGTTCCAGACCCACACGCCCTTGTGTGGTCTTAGCGCGAACGATTACCTAAATTTATAAAGTTACTAGGAAAACAGATTGACGTGTTGACTCAAAATTCTTTCAATTTGATAATTTTAATGTTTTTTCACGTTCCATCAAAACGTAAATATGTTGCTCAAACAGTACTTAGGTATTATATTTTCTCTTTTTTCCTCAAAAATTCTCCGATAACACTTTAATAAGGTGCTTAAGTGTAAATGACAACCGAATAACCAATTTATATCAAAGGATTTTAATAAGAGAATATCTTGACACTTTCAAGATTGTCTAATTATGATCATTCCTCAGCACACCATGTTCTTTTCAATTATATGTAACTCAAAGAGCGGTCCTTTGATTTTGAAAAATTTAGATAAAGTCCCTAATAATTTTTGGCAGCATATTACATTGTGGACTGCGGCCCTCATTTTATTAAAGAATTAATAAGGAAATATCTTGGCATTGCCTGTCAAAATCTCATAAATTTCATTATTTTTCTAGCACACCACGTCCTCGTTAAAGGTCTGTAACTTAAAAAGAGGCCATTTAATTAGTATAATTTTTCGCACGAATAAGTCCCGGATAACAGTCACATATACGATGCAATATAAAAGATTGTCCACGTTCAATAAGGTTAAAATGTTGTGACATACTGAGGCCAATTCGTCAATTTTGAACCATTTCTCAGCATACCATGTTCCTTTGAAACATCTATTGCTCAAAAAGCAGTCTTTTAATTTTTAATTTTTTTATCATAGAAGTCTCTAGTGATAAGCTATAAAATATTATAATATGAATGAGGGCCTGCATATGGTATATGCGCTATATCGAAATTGTCGAAAAAATTGAAGTCGAAGTTCTTGATGTTTTATTTTTCTAATGATATCAAAAAATGTTGTAGAGATACTGTAAGTTTAAATTAATTCTACAAAATGTAGAAATTATTCGTCTTTCAAATAAAAAAGAATTATTGAATTTGATAACGGTAATCTTGAGTTATGATGAAAAATGCCAGACCTTGTCAAATTTAACAAAAATCGGTCATTTGCCTTACTTTACACTCACTTTACACAACGAATATTCGTTTTCAAGAAAAGTGATTTCCACCCTTAAACTCGGCGTCAAACAACTGCATAATATAAGCTAAAGTCAGGGTGGTTATTTTTTGACTTGTCCATGCTCAGTACATGGCCGGGCTGAATCTTACAGAAAGTGACTCTTAAGACATGAAAGGAGGGGACAAGGGAAAAGTCACCTATGCCTACGAAAGTTGTAATAATCTGCAAAAATTTAGACTTCCGCTAAAAACGCAAAAAATCGAAGTGTATTCTGCGGACTGCAGAAGGGAGTTTTGCGCCTCCGTCGTAAAAATGATTAAAATAAATAGCTTATTCCTTGAAAAGAAGCGATCACTAATCCAAAAATCGACGTAGTGTGCATTATCACCACACATGAGCGTGGGGGTCTTGAAGTATGCAACCCCTGCAGAAGTTGAAAACCCTCTGCAGATTACTGTAGACCCTTCAGAATTCTAGTTTTAGTAACTTTTTTGGCGATTTTCAGGGAGTTCAAACCCCCCCCCTCAGAATTGTCATAATTCATTTATCAAGTCATTGTCGATTGACTAATTATTGGTTGGGTATATATTGAAATAGAAATTTGGTATTGATAAGATAACTAAATCTATTATTAAGCTCGCTCATAATCTCTTTTTCTGAGCCAGTGAAAAATGTTTTGTGAAGACACGTTTTTTTCAGAGGCCGCAGGATATACTTCGATTTTTTGCGTTTTTTAGCGAAAGTCTAAATTTTTAACATATTCTTTCAACTTCCGCAGGCATAGGTGACTTTCCCTTATCCCCTCCTTTTATGTCCTTAATGATGCGTGATTCCAAGTATATTCGTCCTTTTTGTTCCATCTGAGCATTTTTGTTCGATTGTATAGTATTACTGCGACATTTTATCATGTTATGGGCATCGTGTTTAAAGTTGTTAAAAGCTATTATCCTCGTTATGAATGTTGATAAATCGAATAAAAACTTGAGGCTCTTGAGTCAGGTTTAATCATGCACTTAATAATAGTTTAACGAATAAGCTTCTTGAGTTTCTCTACTTCGTAAGAGTTTCAATCAAATTTTTTCAACCTGTTGAAGGATTTTCGTACCGACAATAAATTGCCTGTACTGAAGATTTATTTCACTGCTAAAATTTACTCGTGGGAGGCGCGAACTTCTGTAAAATAATTTTTTAATAGTCACTGAATTAATTAGATATTCGCGTTAATGTTTCAAAGTTTGTTTGCTTTATTTACACATTAGGATGCATCGTTGTACGTGACTGACCAGAATTACACCATAGTGTCTGATGAAGATCTCAGCGACTTGACGTCAATGAATGGAGTTGGTACAATACCTAACGCTGGTACTTTAAATCTGTTTATTTCAATATTTAAAAATAATTGTATGAAAAAAGTTAATAAATACCATGGAGAACAGCAATAATAATATTTTCAATCACTTATTTTCGGCAGATGTCTTATTGAATACAAATACTTCCTCTCAAACATGTAACAGCTCTATATTTTGGGAGGGTAGTCGTCTATTTTGGGGGTAGGTAAATAACTCAAATTTTCGGCTAAAAATGGTAGAAAATTACCTTAAAATGACTTAAAAACGCAAGTTTTTGACTAAAATGGGGGAGGTGAAAAATTAGTCTTGGATGGGAGGGGCAACCGACTTTGTTACAGTGAGCTTCCTTTCACTCTCAGCATTTTTATCGTTAAAAGCTTCGTACGGAGAAAGAATAGTTATTTAAAAATAATGTGAAGACTAAATGAAGATTAAAACTTTCATACATTTCATAACTTTAACGTCATAAGAATGGCACTAATGGGGAAGAATGCATGGACTGCATTCTGACTAATCAATTTTTCGAAGGTAGAGTAATTAAGAAACTTGCATAGATGATAAAAAAGAAAATTTGCTGGCCAACTGACGATCGAATTGAAATCAAAACTAAGTCAAAGTACAGCTCATGCTGATGCTTTCCATCAGGTTTATTGCCGAAACAAATCTTTTGTCTAGAATAAAAACGGAGAACAGGAAGACGCCGGCAATCCATTATCTTTATTACTGAAAATTCTTCTGTTTTCCCTGAAAATTTTTTTTTCAAATTTTTAATTTTTTTATGCTTCTCTATGTTAATTTTTCCATATTTTTTGTGTCTAAATTAAGAACAATTACTATTCTTTCATTTTAGTTTCTCATACTTAACTTTTCAATACTATCATAATTTTTATGTTTTATTCTAATGCATTTGAAAAGGGGGTAAATTTCATTGTTAGATTTATACCTTTTCCTGCATTTGAAAATGCTCATGATAAGTTGATTGGAAAAGTAGAGTTAACATCTGAAAGAAAGTTAAAAAATTGAAGATTTCGAATCCGTCTCGCATCGTTTGCTCCGCTGAATTTGCTCCCATTTTTAAGATGGATTGACTCATTTGACACCGCACTTTTTTAAATTCAAAGCTAATTTTCCCTTTACATTCCTAGCGCCAACAAAGTGCCTGCTATGCTAGAAATAGCGCGAAATTTTCAAATTTTGTTTCCTTTTTGGTAGATAAAGAATTGTGGAACGTGTGCACTTTTGCTCAAGGAAAATGGAGTGCTCCAGCCGACGGTGTATCAAAGAAAGTGAAAGAAGTGTTACCATCTGAGACAGGTGAGAATGAATAAAGAACAAAATGATAAAATGGTGCAAATTAAACGAAATTTAGCTACGCATGATTAGAGGACCTGTGCGAGAAACCTTTAATTTGAGTGAAATCTGCAAAAAGCGATACTTTGGTGCAAAAGAAATTTCTTTTCTGATTGAATGATGGCCTGTCCCACAGAATAGTTAATTATTCCAGCGACATCCCCTCTACGATATTGCGCATTTTGTCGATCGACACATATTTCGTATATGCTCTTTAAATACTGGATACTCAAATGGTACAACGGAATATAATAAGACATGGACAGGGCGGAAATTTTGGGGTCCAAAAATTTTCAAAGGTAAGAAAAAACCAAAAAATTGATTGTAGAGACGAAAACGTTATTGTTCGACTTTTCTCATTTAGCTCTGGCGTTAAAAAGCGCAAAAAATTTTGAATATTGAATTCTTGGGGGTGAGTGGGGATTTTAGATAGCGTGGATATAACGCGTCTGCGAGTAAGAAAATGAGGAATTCAGATGTAAACTAGTTGAGTTCGGTCTTTTTCTCGGAGGAAAAGAGCGGGACATAATGATTAAAGGAATTATCTGTTGTGAATAGCTTGGGAAGGATTGAACTCCCATAATGGCTGCACTGCGACCACGGGCGTAGGCGGGTTAGGGATATGCACCCCCGGAAGGCCGAATACCCCCAGAAACCAAAATGCCCCCAGAATTCAATTTTTGAAATTTTTTTGTTTTTTTTTGCAATTTTTTGATGCCAATGGATAGTGCTCGATGAGAAACGTTGAAAAATTGTGTTTTTTCGCCATACCACCATTTTTATGACCATTTTTTGACCTTCGAAAAATCTTGCACTCCTCCAGAATTTTGGTGCTGCCCACCTATGGCTGCGACCCCCATCATTCTCGATTTTCTGCAAAAATTGTAAAAAGCGTGCCCTTTCAAGCGTTTTTAATTCATTTGTGGCTCAAAAGTCTCAAATTTTCGGCGCAGCGCCGCACACACTTTTTGAGTACATTTTGTTCCATTTACTCGATTTTTTTCGAGTTTTTTAAATGTTTTCATGTTCTAGAAAGAACGAGCTTTATTCGAAATGTCAAAAAACAGCGTTTTTGACGCGTACCCATCATTTTTTAGCCCAAAAGAAGGCACTTTCTGAAAATTTTTCTGGCCTTTTTTTTCCTTTCCGACGATTCTCATGCTGTAAATGTACATACGAGCTCTTCAAAACGTTACGTCTCTGTGTAAATATATAGTTTCGATTTTTAAGTAGGTAGATATGATCCATTTTTTCGCATTTGAAATAGAAGCTGACGTATCGCTTATTTAATACGCTTGTAGAGATTTATCATATCCTACGCTACATACCGCTATATTCGAGTGAGGACCATACGTGGGCAGCACCAAAATTCTGAGGGGTGCAAGCTTATTCAAAGGTCAAAAAATGGCCTTAAAATGGTGGTACGGCGAAAAAACACCATTTTTCAACGTTTCTCATCGAGCACTATTCATTGGCATCAAAAAATTGCGAAAAAGACAAAAAAAATTAATTGAATTCTAGGGTATTTCGGTTCCTCATGGGGGTAGCCATACCCCGACTCCCACGCCCAGGCGTAGTGAGGACTGCTTTACCATTCTTGCGAACTCATATGCATTCCTAATGAATTTCTAAGATTACGAGACATGACCGAAAAGTATCCTCTTAATTATTTCTTGAATTAGCTTTATTATCGTCGGATTGAGCTTTTTGGCGTTCAAGTCTGCGGCTAAACCTTTCAAAGATTTTCAAAATTTTTCTCAATTATAATTATACTTTTATAAATGAAACTTTGAACTCTAAAGTAAAAAATTACAGCTTACTCAATGGTATAATATATAAACTCTTTTCTAAGCCGATTCTTCTTGATAATATGAAAGTATGTACTTTAGACATTGGAAAATACTTTTTACTTAATCAAAAAGACTGCAAGCTAACTTCAAAACAAGCTGTCGAAATAAACATTCGCGGAAATAACAAAAGTTGGTTTTTTGGAATTATTTAACTAGTTGAGCTTAACATCATAACTAAATCTTTGATTTTGTGAGAGAGCAAAAATTTCAGCGATATTCCAATGCCATTTGAAGGCGAGTTGACCAATTTAGCTAAGCTTTATAATATTTCCAAATTTATCCAACTGTTGTCGCAGACAGAAATATTACATTTCATTGCGGACTCAAAAGCTTTTATTTGGCTCTAATTTTTTCTCCTAATTTTCCAACAAAGCTTCCATGCTTTCACATTCGCTGAATTTCGGTTCGGAAGATCCATGGGTGGAATAAGTGGGAGTGAAACGCCCCGCTTTTCAACTATCCAAAACACCCAAAGCCGGGATATCCGATTTAACCTTTTCTCCGTAACAAAAGGGTTTATGGTAATCCCCCACCAAAAGTTGGACGTCCCGTCATCTTCCCCAAAGTTGGAAAATTTTTGACCCTTCCCCCGATTTTTGGAAAAAATTCCATTTTTAATTCTTTTTTACGTGTTTTTGGCCAAGGATTGTAGTTCATCTACCCCCTCCCCCACCCCAAAGTGGCTTTGGGACCCTCAACCGAAATTTCCAGCCGTTGCACGTATGTTTTTCTCGCATAATCATTTTTTAAAATTAATCATTATTTATTATTTTTTCGTATTAACAAAATTTATATGCTTCTAAATCGTTGGTTTTTTGTTCAGGTCCGTTGGACGCTCTGCTGGCCGACTTTCCAAACGGCGTTTACGACGTGGTGGCAACGGAGGGAACCGCTGTAGGCGAAGTAGGAAAGGTCAAGGAATTAAAATACACAGCGGCAAATATCGATGGAGCGACATTACAAAAAGTCGATACCCAATGAAGGCTTAACCGCGCTGAATTGTTCGAGCGCAGAAAAGCCATCGTTTTTGGTGTACGGTATGCAATTGTACGAATGCGTCGATGGTGAAGATAAGCCCGTTTTTGCTGGTGAGATAATCGCATTCTGCCAATCGCATCTCGTTTATTGGTATTTGTTATTTTGCTCACCTTTAGTGATTGACATCGTTGTTTTAAATTTTTTATATCGTCGAAATGATTGCGTATCATACAGGTACAGCATTGGAATTCGGGGAGGGGGTCAGGTCAGCTCCAAAATTTTTCTAAAAAATTCCCTTTTTGGGCTAAAAACGTCGGGTAAACGTCAAAAACGCTGTTCTTAGACGTTTCAGACAATCGTCGCTCTTTCAAGAACATAAAACATAAATAATATTTGAAGAACAAAATTTGAAAAAATCGGGAAAATTGAACAAAATATAGTCAAAAATGTGTATATGGCGCCAAGCGCCAAAAATTGAGCCAAAAATGACCTAAAAACGCTTTAAAAAGCACACTTTTTAGAATTTTTTCGAAAATCGACAATTCTGTGGGATCGCAGCCATTTTTGCTGGAGGTCAGCAGCCATTCTGAGTGGAAAAGGGTTAAACTTCCCCTCAACTCCCCAGAACCAGGCACGTAGCTCTGGGGGGAATGGGGGGTCCGGACCGGATCCCCCAAAATTCAGAAAAAAACAGGAAAAATATGACTTTTTAAACGTTATTTTGTGCTATTTTTGGCCGTTTTGGGCTTAGCCCCCCAAAATTGGTGTTGGTCCCCCCAAAAATAAGACGGCCAGCTACGTGCCTGCCCAGAACACGTATGGTGCGTTTGCGTGTAAAAGAAGCGAGCTACATTAGCGCGTTGTTTCGTCTTTAGTTGAGGAATAATACTTCGATTCCAGACGGCAATTTTTTGTCGGTTCGCTTCTACATACATACCCGTCAGCTACTTATTTTTATGCTATATTTATGTAGCTTGTATAGTTATTAACGTACATTCATATACAGCTTCTCTTTCTTTCTTGATAATAAAAACACTTAAATTTTTAGCAAAATATGGTCAAAAATAGCCATTTGAGCATTGGAAAAACTTGTAAGTACTTTGGAAGGAAAAGATAAATAAAAAATGTTTAAAACGGGACATTTTCTACAATTGTTTATTGAAAATTAAAAATTCTGGGAGGTGAAAAAGTTTTTGCGGGGCTTAAAAACCCCAATTCCCCAAGATCATGTATGGTGGGCGTGGAATGTTTTTTTTTGTACGAGCCTCTCTGTACATATACAAACTTGACGAATAGAATGGTTTAAGTTACATGAGATATTCGTCAAGTCAACATTTGCATTATATGTCCCTCTTAAATATTATTTAGCATCGCTTTAAAATTTCCATGCGGTATGCCCGGTCATTTTTTTCAAATTGGGTAAGATCGGTTTCAATGACTGAAAAATAGAATTAAAAGGCGTTTTCTGGCTTTTCTGAAGGAACTGTAACCTAGCTTTTCATAAATCATTAAGAATGATCCCAAGAATCCGTTATTTATGCGAAAATGACATCCTTCGTCATTTTGTGATACACGATTCTCGTCAAAATTCTATAATGCGGAGATTTGTTTCTGAAAACTACGAAACTTGAAACCTCTGTTAAATATATGTTTTTTGTAAAAATGTCAATACTAACATGCAAAAATGCGGCGCTGAACAATTTTAAAAAAGCATGCTGAAGAAGATGGTAAAATCAACTCCGTTCATGCATTCATGTGCCTGAAGCAAGTCAAAAAAGCTCGTACAGCATTCTGTGCTAAATGCTGGAAGTCTTCCGATTTCTTGCTGAAGGGTTGGATGTCTTAAAATTCGTGTTTTTACTCCAGAAATCTTTTTAATAGTCGGCAAATCCTATGTTTATAAAAGCAGTAGATTTATGGCTTAGAAAATAGATCCGTGTGCCAAAGAAGTGAATAAAAATGCTGTAGATAAGTATATTGCAGCAGAAAACGCCGCTTTAACAGACATCCACAGCATGAATTCTCGGGGGGGGTGGTAAAATTTTAAAGTGCCTTTTTTGGGGAAAAATGGCGGATACGTGTCGAAAACATCGGTTTTCGGCGTTTCTAACAATGCTCAATTTTTCTAGGGCTAAATTTATATGTGTATCTATTATCCTTCTTTTAAATTTCAACAAATTAAAAAAATCGAATAAGTTCGGAGAAATATAGTTAAAAAAATGAGTATATGGCACGAAGCGCCGAAAATTTGACATCTTTGACATCTTTGAGCAAGCAGATAGCCAAAAACGCCTAAACAGCGCTTCTTCTACGAATTTTTCGGAAACTTTTGGAAAATCGCGAATTCTGGGGGTTGGGTGAAAAATTTTCTGGTGCTTACAGCCTGACAACTTACATGAACAGCATGGGAATTCCGACGGGGGTCAGACCCAAAAATTTTTTTAAAAGTGATCTTTTTGGGCTATAAACGATGGGTACACGTCAAAAACACTGTTTTTTTAACGTTTCAGACAATGCTCGTTCTTTCTAGAACATAAAAACGTTAGGAAAATTTCAAAAAAATTAGTAAATTGAACAAAATATGGTGAAAAAATGTGTGTATGGCGCGAAGCGCCGAAAATTTGAGATTCTTGAGCCAAAAAATGGGCTAAAAAGCTTAAAGAGGCACACTTTTTACAACTTTTACAAAAAATTGATAATTCTGCGGAAGGGTCGCAGTCATTTTGCTGGAGTCAGTTGCCATTCTGGGGGTCAACCCCCAGAACACGTCTGGCTGACACCCACCCCAACCTCCACCGAATGTGTATGGTTGTAATGCGACGATTTTTTCTTTCACTGTTCGACTCAAAATATTCAGCATCTACGTGCATGCAATATAAGACATCTAAGCTATTAGTCGTATAAAATGATGAAATAGCTAGTCAACGTTAAGCATCCGTATTGCAGAAAATTTTACTCAAGCTCTGACTTTGTCGTTTTGCTCCGGTCACAATGCCGCTTAACGAAACACGGCGATTATTTCATTTTATAGGTTGCGTATTAAGTTTACCAAATACGCATGGATTGGAGAAAAACAGCGCATTTAACATTCCGTATTTCTTTTTCAACGAAGAAGAAGAGTCGCTCCACTTAATACAAACTAAAAAATTGTACTCCTATCTTGGATTCCTGTCGACTGTGCGACCTATGAAGGATATAGCGAAAAGTAAGTCTTTTCTGAAGGTAAGTAGATTATCGCCATATAAAACAACGCACAAATATCAAAATTAATAAAGACACTTAGGAAGCGTGTTAAAAAAGTCTGAAAACGCTGTGTTGGATCGTTCATTAGCTGTTAAGATTGTTGAAGTCAGTCGATGCTGAAATGGAAAACTCAGCCACGGTGTTCTTCTCAAATATGCCGAGTAGTTTCGTAATTTCCATATCGAAAAATCTACAAAATGATGCGATTGATTATCTAAATAGTCTATGTGATTTATAAAGCTGCATGTAGCTTCTGATGTACAAAACGGGAATTTTGAATGGTCAGCACACTTGGGCGTGGGTAGGGGGTTGTTGGGGGTGCACCCCCAGAAACCAAAATAATGTGGTTGCTGTCAATGTATGATGGTGATGCCGCAATATGCATAGTCCTGCTTTCACAAACACTGATACTTTTTGATTTTTAGATAAGAGTATTTGTATTTTTAGATATTTTTCTTATCCAACTGGCAGACAGAATTATTCGCCAGTTGGATAAAGTTGATTTATGTACTATTTGTCATAGATTACGCTTTGGAAAAGTCATTCAGCGCTTCAAATGAAACCCTTTGACTTGCATTTTGTGCAATTTTTCCTAAAATCATTCTGTGCCAGAAGCAGATCCTAGTAATTTTGGCTTACTGCTTCTTGTATTGAAAGACAAGGATTCGAATAATTTTAGCTATCCGAAAGCATAGAGCCCTTTTAAACTAATTTGTGAATCCAGAAATGCTGATTTTTTTATCGATTTGAATTTGGGCTAGAAGCGAAAATGCTCGGGCTAATCGAATTGTGCTTGTAAAACGGATCTTTGGAAATATTACTCAACATTTTGAAAAATTGGATGAAATAACACAATATTTGCTACGGTGCCGCATCATTTACTCGCGTTTTCTGTACTCTGAACATTTTATCTAGTGAATTTGGCCCAGCTATGTGCCGAAATATCTGCTGTCCCGGATGCTCAGTCAAAGATCGAAGACAGTGCGTTGGCGATGGAGTATCAACCAACTATTGATGAAACAGGTCAGATTATTGATAAGCTTAGTCTTCTTGTCATAGCCTAGCCGTTGTATCTAGACATGTAGCAGCTCAAAATTTTGGGAGAGTGTAAGCCGGCCTTTTTTAGCGGAGGAGTGGGTAAATGACGTCCAAGTATAGCCAAAAATGGCAAAAAACGGCACGAAGACGACCCAAAATGCAAGTTTTTCCAAAATGTGGAGGGCGAAAAAATTTAGGTCTTTAGGGATTGGGAGCACATATGGGCGTGGGGGTGTAGATCCCTCAGAATCCGGAAAATCCTCAAAACCGATAACCCCCAGAAATGAATTATTGGTGCTATTTTTGGCAATTCGGCCCCATCGGACCCCCCAAAATTTTGTTGCTGCACATGTATGGTTAGGACAGACAATCGACTTCGTGGATCACCTAGTGACATTGAAGTGTTTGGCACTACACTAACTTAGGAGTTCAGTAATTTATGAGTTAAGGAGTAGCCTTTAGAAGTTCAGGAGATTTGTATTGCACCAAAAACTCCTAGAGGAGTTCATTTTCTGGGAGTTCAAGAGTCGCTTCTATGAATTCAAGAGTGCGTTAAATGAACATTTTTTTAAAAGCACAGTTATCCGAATTATCGCATTTAAATGTATATTTTTAATTCGAATGACCTTATTTTTAATTTTTCTTCTTACTGTTGATTCGTATGGCCTTCGAGCATCCTCGACTTACCGCATTTGGGCGTGGAATGGGCGGATTTAGGAGGGGGCGGGGGGAGCGGCCGCCCCTCCCATTGGCCCAAAATAGTGCGCAAAATTAAGCACTTTTGAGCAATTTTTAGTGATTTTCGGGTTAAAACGGCTAATTTTTCCGCCCAAGTCAGGGTTCCGCCCCCCCCCCCTTAGGGACACCGCCCCCCTTAAAAAAATCCTAGATCCGCCACTGACGTGGGGGGGGGGTTCGGGAGTACGCAACTTCCTGAGAAACCAAAATACCCTCCCTCCCCAGAAATTAAAATACCCCTCCCCAGAATTCAATTTTTGAAAATATTTTTTTCCCAATTTTTGATGCCAATGGATAGTGCTCGATGAGAAACGTTGAAAAATGGTGTTGTTTTCGCCATACCATTGTTTTCAAGGCAATTTTTCTGACCTTTTAAAAATCTTGCACGCCTCCCCCAGAATTTTCTTGCTGCCCATGTATGCGACTTATTGCATAATTTCACGTAACATGATATTGTTATTCAGGGCTAAGAACATTTCTATCAAAATTGTAAATTGTAGTTTGTGGTTCCAATCGATGTAATAGTGATTACCTAAATTTGCAACTTGTTTTCGATTTTTGCTTAAATTATATAAGTAATTATTCGCGAAAGAGTCATTTTTTAAGGTTTATCAATATTTTTGTCACTGCTATGCGGCACTTCAAATCATACTAAAAAATAAAGCGAAATTGAAAGAAAAATTAGTTACTAATACGAGCTAAAAAGATGCTGTTCTTGCGTACTAGAATACTACACAATAGTGCTCCTAAACTACTGAAGTATTGAACTCCTAACTTTTTTTGGTGCAAGCTACTCTTTTCCAGGAAATTGATTTTAAAAATTGAAAAATGGCGTTTTTTCGCCATACCACCATTTTAATGCCATTTTTTGACCTTCGAAAAAATCTTGCATCCCCCAGAACTTTGGTGCCGCCCACCTATGCTTGCATAGCTAAATTTCTAGGCAATCTACAATAAAATAAATTTGCGTAGCAAAACTTCATATATGCTGATCACTTGCTATGCACAGAAGGTATCGTGATTGTAACTTCAGTTTAAGCGCTGTTGTAATCCATTCACATTGACTCAAAATTGTGAGACCAAACCATGTACAAGGTTTATTACACTTAGGTACGCCAGAAATGACCAAATAATATCTACCTACCCTTTAGACTTTCGGCAAGAAAGCTCACTTACGCTTAGCATATTCATTATTAATGCTAATTTTCTCGTATTATGCTTTTGGTTTTTTAGGAGAAAACGGCAAGATATATTTCTACCCTGGCTTCAAACGCCCGACGTCATAGGATCCTGGTGAAGTGAAGATTTCTCGTATATTGCAAGAATGTGTTTTCATTTATGTTAACAACGCAGATTTCAATGATTTACGTGGTTATTGGGTCGTTGGGTCGTTTTTTATAGTTCGTAATCGGTCTGTCAAACTATGATGTATGCAAACTAGTTTTTTTCGCAGGAATCGTAGACTGAAAGACTGTTAGTCAGTCCGATATAAGTGCAGATTTTACTTTTAAATCTTTTATAAGCTTTCGCTACGAAAACCATTTCTCAAAAAATTGGGTTTTTGTTGCAAAATCGGCAGTCATGTACATTACGTAACGCACGTTCACACATATGTATGCCTAAGAAAAATTTGGACATGACTTTTGAGAATGTTTTTTGATAGTACATGTAGTAGGCTACGTTATATGCAGATCAACTCAATTTACATATACATAGTCTTCTGATCCGTCGGCTTACTCTCAGCCAAAATTCTTAAAAGTCGTACCGAGCCTATTAAAAATGGAAAGCATAAAAAATAATGTAGTGTTGCGAAATAATTCTTTGCCTTGATTACCAAAATTGTATGAATATATGAAACAATAATTGCGCACAAATTATCATTTTATCCTTTTTATAAGACGGTTATTATGTAATTCTTTGAGTGGCTGAGCAGAAGGGCACGCAACGTAATCATTGTTTCATCTTATAATGCATCGTCTATAAATTTTACGTTTTGTGTTGATACGATACCTAACCTATAGTCTGTTTCATATAAGTTTGGGCATAAATTTAAGAATTTCCTCGACAGTAATCCAACATATTACGGTAATTATATATCAAATCAATGCTATAATCGTTTTCTGCCAGCTTATTATCGGACATAGTTTTTAGAATGTATGCTTAAACTTGTGTGAAACAGGCTATAATTTGTTAAAAGGACATTTATCGATATTTTATAACATGTAGGCTGTTCTACCTGTATATGTATGATTCTCTTAAAAATGGTGTTTGTGATTGTTGAAAGGCAGCTTTTCTTAATGATACTTTGCATCTGGTTTTTTTGTTAGTGCCTACATGTCATATGTTCTTGTTTCTATTTTTGATTGTTTCGTATGGTTGCTGATAATGCATTCTATAAGTAAAACTGCATGAAGATAAGCATCAGACACAGACGTTTCATTGAGGAAAAGAACTGATCATGGCCTTTTGCAGGTTTAGCGGTCCGCACAAACATTTGCGGAAGTGCACATAAAAGGGTAGATATAAATTCAATGGGCCGCAAGGCGATGGTGTTTTTGCTGATTAAAGCATATTTGAATATTGAAAGTCTGACGAAAAATAAGAAAGTTGTGGCAGTTTTGCCTTCAACTGATTTTGTGGACATGCTTTTGCACCATAAAAATGAAAAAATTCGGTAGTAGGGACCGATGGCCGATCTGGGAGGGTGTAAAGAATTGAGCTTTTTGGGTCAAACTGGCCTCAAACACTGATAAAAGCGCTGAAATAGCGTTATTACAGTTTCTGGTCAATTTGAAGTAGGTACCTACTTTGAGAGCTCGAGGTTATGCCTACATTTCCCAATTTAATCCTATTATTCGTTTCAAAATCCCATTGGGTACTTGTCCGGTAGAAAAGAGTAATGTATGCGTTAAGATCAATTAATTAGTTATTTGATTTACCACTGTAAAAATTAGATCTTATGACTTGCCTAAAAGTTATTTCAGTCTGTACGTAATTTGGTTTGATTGATTATTATATACTGTAATTAATTATGAGATGGAGAATTCAGTCCACTGCGTTTTCAGTGTACAACAATGATTTTTGGGTTAATCTGAAGAAATACAAGGAACCAGACATTGACACATATTTCATTAAAAAGAGCGTAAAATTCTCTAGCTATTTACTGAAAAAATTTTTAAAATATATTGAAACCACAAAGAATAATGAATGAAAACGTCTAAAACTACAGTAATTTTCCAATATGGCTGCCTACATGGCCAAAAATGAAAAATGCGAATTCTCTATCAAATCAGGCGAGTGAGTAATCATTCAAAAGCTCTTTTTACAGGCTTTTTGAATTGGGCTCAAACATTTGGTAATATATCAGTCTATGGCGTGTAATAAGCATAGCTTATGAGGGCAGCCATATTGGAAAAAATTTAAAATGCGTTAGTAGAGTGAAGGGCGGGCTTAGAAGAAAAACCAAAAAATGAAGATTTTAGAGGATGTTGAAACGCAACTATTTTGCCAGTTTTAAGCATAATATCACAAACTGGTGAGAAATGAGGCCATGTTCAAATTTCAGCCGTTTTTGCTATGTGGCTTACTGTAGCTATAAAAAATTGAAAGTTTTTTTGGCAAAATAGTTTCATTTTTTTATTTTGCATTCAGAAAACTTTACTTTTTTGAAATCGTTCTGGCGGTTCTTGAGATTAACTCAAAAAACTATATCTGACACTTAAGCTTCATTAGTGGTTTTGTGTGGTTTCACACTAAGTTATGTTTATTAACTAATAGATTACCATAGGAGCAACTGTGTCAAATAAAAGATATATCATTTGAAAGGAAATTTAATTCTCTACAACATATTTGCTCAGTCATTTCACTATCTTAAAGCTATGTAATGCTGCATTTGCAAATGTAAAAATTTTTCTAAAATCAGTGAAAACGCTGTGAGTCGTGTTGGTAGTCAGGTCGAGTTACGCCGTTGGAGCGCTTTGTTTTATTTTTTGTTTGTCGCCGACTTGCAGTCGTGCCACTGTTATTTTGCGTATTAATAAATTGGAAAAATAACTACCCAGTGATTAGTTATATTGAAGGTAAGGCTGGCCCCGACGACGACGATATTTTTATTCTTATTTTCGAACGAAATAGGAAAGGTAAATAATGTTTTGTCTTATCTTTTGACTTATTTTTGGATAGTCTCTTATCTATTCCTCAACACAAAAATAATCAAAATATTATTTAATCTTTTGATGATGACTGTCCAGCTTAGTGCTCGCTGTTGTTGGAATTAACGTGCAGAGTGCTACACTAATTAGGAACCAAAACATTTAGGGCCGTATTCTCGAACGTAGGGCGAGTTAAACTCGAGAAAGGGAAAACAGCGGGACAAACTCGGGACAAGAATCTCGCCTTTTTTCCAGTCTTTTCCCGCCCATACTTTATCCCTGGGTTTTCCCACTGTTAACCCACGCTCGTATTCTCGAACGAAGGACAAGCGTGGGAAAGCAAACCCGTCGGGAAAAATCTATTTTTAGCATCCGGTACAAAACTTTAGCATAGAAAATTAAGCGCATTTTCCCGTATTTGGTATTACTGAATAACTGCTTGTTTTAAAATGAGTGCAAAAAGAGAGACTACATTCTCAACGGAGGAAACATATTTTTTGATTGAATGTGTTGCTCAAAAAATCAATATTCTGGAAAACAAACGAACTGATTCAGTTTCGAATGGTGCAAAGAAGAAAGCTTGGAAAAGCATCGCGGAATTATTTGAAGAAGATCCAAATTTAGTCAGTCGTTCGATTCAAAATTTGGAAGCAAAATGGAAATCGCTTAAAAAAGTAAGTAACATTTTAATTTTCAATCATATTGTAGTACTGCTATGTAAAGTAGTTATCAATAATCATCCTTCTTTTTGCATTTCCTTGTATGTTTGGTTCAACAATCATTTCGTCGTTATCATTTCCCATAACTTCCAGTTCCGGGGCCATAATTTCATCTTCCTCATTCAGCATAGTATGGAAATTATGCAACACTGCGCAAGCTACGATAATGTGTCCACATTTTTTGGGAGTAAACCGAAGCTTCGAATCCGAGCCCAGACATGGAAACCGCCTTTTTAAAATTCCATTTAACCGCTCAATAACCATTCGAGTTGATGATTGAGAAAAATTATATTTCTTTTCGGCTTGGCTCATCGGGTTAGCCAAAGGTGTCATCATATATCGCAAACACGGATATCCTCGGTCACCGATTAGATGCAAATTTGAAGGCAACGTTTCCAATATTTCTTTCAAGTTCGATTCATTAAAAATCCGAGAATCATGGGTACTGCCTTTCCAGCTGGCCACAACATTCCTAATTTTGAGCTGATCATCACAAACTAATTGGACATTGATTGAGAAAAATCCTTTTCGATTTCTAAACAGTTCACTATCATCTCCACTGGGTTTGATTATTTCTACATGAGTTCCATCAATTGCACCGATGACACCAGGCATTCCTCTTTTTGCATAAAAACCTCTTTGAATCTTGTCGTACTCTTCTTGAGCCAGAAATTTGATATAATTTGGCATCATAGCAGCTATTTTTCTGACGACTTTGTGAAACATTTTGCAAAATGCTGGTTGGCTGACTCCTTGAATGCACCCTTGCACCCCCCCCAGAAATTTCTTGCTGCCCACGTATGGTATCACTCCGCCGTTTCTCGGCCTGATCGTTTTTTTGGACCTGCCTAAACAGTGTTTCCACTCATTTTCAAACTGTTGACATATTTTTTCTGTAGCCAAAGTAAATTTTAAACTGCTGAGCCAACGTAATATCCATAAGAAAGAGAAACAAATTCTCTTTAAATAAATGTATTATTTATTTCGTTACGTTAAAACTACAGTCAGTTACAGGCGTACAAATGAAGATAACTGCAGTAAATTGCATAACCACTGAATATGAGCCAGGTTGCAAATTTAATGTTTTCGGAATATCTCAGGAACTATTTGGTCAAAATTAAAAACGTAATCAGCTTTTTTGATGCAGAAGGAATAAATGAGACTTTCCACCAAAGAACTTTTCAAATTTTGAGAAATACAGTATGCCGTAGGAGAAAAACTGCCAACTTAACAGTGTTCTACAATTCTTGACAGAATTGAGATGTAATGTCAGAAATAAGCAAAAAAGTTGCATTTTGAAAGTGTTCTCTTTTTATGTCCAATATTTCAACATGCAAGTGTGTTCTGGAGAGCGCAAAACAAGGGCTTTCAAACAAGTACTCAAACATATAGTTTGAAGCAAAAGAAAAAATTCCAATATGGCTAACATGTAATCCGCCATATTGAAAAAGCGCCTTTTTTCATGCATTTTGGTCCATAACTTTTGATTGACCATATATTTTTGAATTTTTTTTCAACAAAAAGCTAGAGAATTGCTTGCTGTTTTTAATGAGATATGTTTCAAGCCTTATTTTGCTATATTTCTCTCTATAATTTCATGAAAAGGACAAAATGTTCATTGTAGAGTGAAAACACTGTGCTACTTTACTTATTATTATAAATTTTCAGATGAAAAAATCGAAAAGATTGAAGGACCCGAAAAAGAATCTCAGCATCAAAATTCGAAAGTCGATGTCGAAGTAACGGAGCAAATTGTGGAACCAATGTTTAAGAAAGCACGCGTTGACGACAGTTCATCGAGCAAAAATAAAACGCCGGATCACCTTCTGAAGATGAAAGAAAGTTTTATGGCGGAAGAGCATGAAAGAAAAATGTTATTGTTGAACAAAGAAGAAAGTCAAATGACGATGTTGTTTGAAAAAAGAATGCAAGCGTTGGATGCGGAGATCAGAGCGTCCCAAGCTAAAAGTTCATATTACGAACATTTGTTGCAGAAAATGCGAAATGAGCTTCAGCAGCAGTCAACATGGATGACGCAAGGAGCTAACTCAAGCAATTTTTATGTATCTCAATCTGCAAATGAAAATTTCACAAGTTTATAGATTGTCTTACTGAATTGCTTATTATATACTTTTGTTGCGTTGAGGATTAAAGTGGTGTTGAAATTTAGTTGACTCATTTCCGCTTACTTGATCTGCTGGTTGCAGCGCATTGTTTCGTTGTGTAGGTCTTTCTAATCCGTCACAGCATATTGATTAGTTGTCGGGCAGCGATTTTAGGGAATCGATAGCGAGCATAAAATTCCGAAGTCATTATAACGTTCAAAATGATCTGTTCTATTTACAAACTGACGATTGATCCGAAGCAAATTATCAATTTCCATTTCCTCATTTTCCACAACATCCAAAAAATCGACCAAATCCATAACGGAAAAGCGAGAAAACCCAGACTTGTACCTGCTCCGATCGAGGGTTAAAACAGTGGGATAAATTTCGATTATTTGTCCCGCGTTTTTCCCGAGTTTGTCCTGTCCCACGTTCGAGAATACGACTTTGGGACAAATATTTTCCTTTTCCCAGTCTTTTCCAAGGGATAACCCGAGGTTTTCCCTGGATTAGCCTAACCCACGGTTTCCCGCTTTCGAGAATACGGCCCTAAAAGGTCTTGGTGCTATAAGCCGTCAAACAATAAAAATCTTTGCATTTCGCAAAATTGTGCCTCAAAACGTTAAAACCGTCAGAATTGTGCAATATTAAGCAAATTTAAGATTAAGCGTATTTATCTTTTTCGGACAAATCTAAATTCGTCGCTTAAAGTTAAACCACACCGGTGTTATGGGTTAAGGAATAAGACGAACACAAAAAAATCATGAATATTTAATTGGAAGTTTAAAGCCTCCGAAAGACTACCCCCAATACCCTCGCACATGTGTGGCTTCAACACAGTGTGCGGCATATATAGATAACGCGCAAACACGCTATGTAGTGCCAATGATGCCTTCAAGAGTTTATGTGCTATGAGGGTTCACTTGCATGGTGTAAGATTTATTTACGCAACGATTTGGAAGCAGTCAGCTGATAATTGTTTGATTAGCTTAAACTGCTTATACATAGATTCCTTTAGAAGGATCTATGTCGAAATTGTGAATAACAAATTCAAAAATCCAGCAACCTATTATTTGTAGGCTGACTAACTATGCATTTAATTTCACATGGTAAATGAAACACTTCCTAGTTAGATTAGTTTTCCAAAAGATAGAATTGTTTGCCTCTAGCTGCATCAAGTATGATTGTGTCCCGATTATCCCACATTCCTGAAAATCCGACCGTTCCGATTCCCGACTTTCCCGTTACTCCGACTACACATTTAAATGTGACAAGTGGTACTAACCACACGTCAATCAACCGCTGAACGGTATCATTAGGGCGGTCCTAAACTATCGATCTGGTTGAATGAATGAATACAAAAATTAATAAGGTATAGGGTTTATTTAATGTATAAATTATTATACTATCTGTTTACTTATTGAAGTACGTATACATGGTAAGAAGCATAATTTTATAATCCCTATTTTTAAAAAAATCAAATATTATGTTAAATTGAATACGCTCACAAAGCCTTACTAAAATTGTCTTCTTACCTATGTAACTCGTATAATTGAGTCTGGTACATATAATGGTATTATACGTCGGGAAACCTATGCCATATATGTTTTACTGAGACGTCTAATTTGAATTTTCCATTTTTTGTTTCTATTTTTGTAAGTCGGAGCAGAGTTTCGTCGTTCATTACACTGTTCAAGTGAATAAATACATACAAAACGCATCTATGTTTGTACGTACTACGTGTTGTGCAGTCCGAATGCATTTCTAAACATTCACTTTTTTCTTACGCTCGTCAACCATTAGCATGGACGAAGAATCGAGACAATCGAAGAATCGGGACGGACGGGAAAACGGGACGAATCGTAGAATCGTGAATTTTAAGCGTTTAAAAGAAACGTTTTATACAATTGGTCGAAGAATCGGGATGGTTGGAGAAACGAGAATTTCGGGAATCTAAAAATAACCTGTATTATGATCAGACGGAGAATTGGGACGGTCGGAAAATCGGCAGAATCTGACTACTGGGACGGTTGTAGAATAGGGACAAAGCGTTCCGTCTGACCTATGCATGCATAATTCGTATTTTATGGAATGTCACATCGACGTACTCGTGCTAACATCTGCACTCTGGCCAACAAATTCTTTTCGATTGGTTTTACGTAAAAATCAACATTAATTGAAACATATCACATCGAATGATTCTTCCAGACTAGCGCCTCTGCCGAGCATAACCGTACACGAGCAGAGTTTAAAATCATACATGGTTAGCGTTGGAAATTCTGGGGGATCAGGCCCGAAAAATTTCTAAAAATGCCTCTTTTTGGGCTATACAACGACGGGTACACGTCAAAAACACTTTTTTAGACGTTTTAGATAATGCTCGTTCTTTCTAGAATAAAAGACATAGAGAAAGTACGAAAAAATTTTTAAAAAGTCAAGAAAATTGAGCCAGAAATAGTCAAAAAATGCGTACATGGTGCGTACAATTTCAGACTTTTGAGTCAAAAACTAAGCTAAAAACGCTTAAAGGTACAGTTTGTACAATTTTTACAAAATATCGACAATTGAAGGAGGTTGCAGCTGGAACGGATTTAAGGTTGGCGGGAAGGGGGCGGCCGGTCCCTAATTGGCCAAAAATATTTGGCGAGATAGAGAATGGATTCGTAATTTGCAATAATTTTTGACCGTCAATGACCGTAATTTCTCGATTTGTTTCAATGCTGCGCGTCGGTAATGACATTTATTTATTTTCTTGGCGACCTGGAAGCCATTTTCTGCTCGTGAAATAGGTTTCGAAACAATTTCAACAGCAGGAACGCCTACTTTAGTATACTTTTCTTCTACTTTGAATCATAAATTCTCGGCGTTGGACAACAAATGCTATTACAGGAAATCAAGCAGTAAATCAAGCTTCTAAACTTCCGTCGCCTCAATTTTACAAATTTTCCGGCGCTTCGGTTCAGATTTTTAGTAAGTTCGAAGAAATTCAATAATTTATAGTACAAAATTGCCGAAAATTCTTAAAATTTTGTAAAAAAAATATTGCGTCAAAAGTGATCTTAAATAAAAGTATACAATATAAAACGCCGAAAAACGCTATTTCGCGCATGAAAGGCAAATTTTTGGATATTTTCGACTGTTTTTGGAAAAATTGGAGTAACTTCCCCACCCCCTTATAAAAATTCTAGATCCGCCACTGGTCGTATTTATTTTGCGGGGAGGGGGTCAGTATCCATTCTAGCGGGCAAAATCACCCCTTAAACACATATAACGCCTAAGGGGGGGTAAAACCTTCAGGCCAAAACGTGCTGGAAAATTGATAGAAGGGAAGCAAAAACAAAATTTTCGGCATTGTAATCAACTTCTATCATTTACTGAAGCATAACAACTGCTTATCTAATTGTTGCAATTGTTGTTCTTATCTAATTGTTGCAATCGTTGCAATATAATGTAGAAATATAGTATTCATATTTAAAGATGCAGTAATCGTACTAATTATTTATTCCTGTAACTTTTCCACGTTTGCAAAGTTGCTTTAACTCTCCCTATGAATAAAAAGACTGGTTATTTGCTTTCTTTTGAATTGTATAATAACCTACTAGTTGACAGTGAAAAAAGCACTTGCAGCAAAATTAACATAAACGAGTTTGCAATCGGCAAGAATCATCTCCAGCTCATCAAAATGCAGTTCAGCAAACAAAAAATCGATGTCAAGCCGAAGCTTGTCTTAATACAAAAGTAAATTCAGAAGTTGATAGAATGAATAGAGAAGTTATTGATTTACTTGGTTTTACATACTGTCCAGAAACATGTGGTTGTGCAGGATGTGGCTGCTTTTACTGTTCATCCGCTTGTCTCTTTTATCGAACTTATGCAAAACCTGCAACAAATATTGTTTATGAAGTATTTTCTTGCCCTGTTTGGGAGTATAGAATCAAAATCACCTGAATAATAATTATTCGTGGCCAAGCTCTTCAATAAACTTTTATATTACGTCCCGGAGTTAATATTCAATGAAAACGAAATTTAATTAAAATTATCTTTGGTGGAGTGTTGCGAATGTCGCAAGTATATCAAATGAAATATAATGTAGAAATATTGTAATCATATTTAAAGATACAGTAATCGTACTAATTATTTATTCCTGTAACTTTTCCACGTTTGCAAAGTTGCTTTTACTCTCCATTTGAATATGAAGGTTCATTATTCGTTTTCTCTCGAATTTTTGATAAGCTGCGAGTTGATAGCGAAAAAGCACTTGCAGCAAAATTAACATTAACGGATTTGCAAACGCCAAGAATCCTCTCCAGCTCATTAAAGTGCAGTTCAGCAAACAAATAATTTGCCGTTAGGACTTGAATTTTTGCATTTTTACTGTGTGATATTAAATATTTCGAAAATGTTTCATGTGAATCAGTAATTAGATATCATGATATTAGCATTTTTAAGTGAATTAAAAATTAGGCACATTTGCATTTTGTTTGAATACATTCGTATCAATTATTAGGGTTTTTGCATATTTGTTTCTATATGTACTCGTAGTTTGATTGTAAGTTTGTCATTCGCCACTCCATTATAGTAAAATCTGCTCTATAAGTCCACAAGACCCGAACATAGCCGGCCTGGGGACGATAGGAGCGGTGAGTTGACTGCACATTAGTTATACTTAACTTAGAGGATCTAAATTTAAGTTGAGATTAAAGATAACAAAAATTTATCCTAAAAATATTACTTTTTGTCGTGAACATTGGATTGGAACCTACATCGGTAAAATTTGTAGTCAGTAATAGAATCAAACTTAAACGTTTGCGACATTAATAGTGATTTCCTGGGCACCGGTTGAAGCACCGGAACCTGTGCTCCAACACCGGGCACTGGGCCGGTGCTGAGCTGGTACCGGCGACGGTGCGAGTGCCAAATAAAAGGCAAATAATTATTGATTAATAATTAGAAGCTCTTTATCATTGATTAAAAACAAAAAAAGACCAAAAGGAGCTTGGATTCAAGTTGATTAAAAGTTTTGACGGACCAATTGAAACATTTTTGAAAGAATTGCAGGGTTTTCAAAGTTATTTCAATATTCAAAATTCGTTCTTGAAATATTTTCAAATCTTAAAATCGATTTTGGCTGTTTATCTTGTTCGTTGGGCTGTAGCTAGCATGTTAAGTATAAAAGTTAAGTAAAAACAGTATTTTCGCCAAACTGATTGGAGAAAACGCCTTTCACACCAGTTATTCGTAATGTCACTACATTTGAAATAATTCAAAGTCACATACACGCGATTTAACATTATTGTGCTTGAAATTTTGATGTTTTCCGAATTTTTTTGTTTTTTTGTCGCTGAAATGTAGTATAATTTAGAAAGAATAATGAAATTTAATCTAGCGAAATAGTGTACAAGATGTGTTTAGTAACAAAAAGTACAAAATTGTCTCTTTCAAGCCACGTAAAGCATGATGTGTATAATATGCCAATCTAGCACCCGTCCGGGTAAAAAAAGCGAAAAAGTGGCACCGAGAATACATACCTTCTAAATAGGTATACTTCTTCAAGAGCTTTCTTGCAAGTCTAAACTAACTGAAAAACATTGACGTTAAGAGGATTAAGGAACGGAAGACTGCAGTAGTAAGGAGACCCCCCCCGCGCACGTAAAATGGGGGTCCGCTCTATGCTTAACCATTAGAGGTCTTCCTACGTAGGTCAGTCTCGGGGTCCGCCTTCGGCTACCCCCGCAAAAGGTCTGAGGGGCTTTTTACCTGTGTGACGTGCTTATTTATAGACTTTACTCGTCCCCGTAAAAAGAAAAAAGTTGCTCATGATGGGGGTTGAACTGCCGACCCACGAAACTGAAGCCCGCCGCCTGACCACTCGCGCAACACTAGTCATTTCTCAGAATGTAAGTACTATTTATAGTTGATAACGAAAATGTAGTTTGACAATTGTTTTGCCGAATTCAAAAGGCACAGGTTTATCTTGATCACTCTTAATGTTCACTTCAATTGTATTGAATGACTTTTTGAGCACAGGTATATAATGTGGACTAATATATGCATGATTAACAATATCCATATACTTTCCTTCTATATTCACAACTTGCAGAAGCGGTGCAAAAATATTTCCAACAATTTGAGGCTCAACTATATCACAATATACATAAAAGTTATGCATTCCACCTAGCATGTCAGGCGAATGGTGCGCAACTATGTTCAATTCTTTCTTAACGGTATAATCTATATTGCTAAGCTGGCTCTCTAGAAATCCTAGCATATACATTAAATGCTTTGTAAGCTTCACACTTTGAATATATTCAGAATTTATTGTCAGATGACAAAATTTTCTATTTTCATCATACTTTATGCCAAAATATTGCATGTAATCAAATTTATCTATTGAGCTAATCGTTTTTATTCCATTCCTGATGGCTTGAATGAGATCGTGTATATTTAAATACCTTGCTCGAGGTATAAGCAATTTTTGTCGCACATTGTTTTTTATATCATAAAATTGTATCATATTCTGCTCCTCGGAAACATTGTGCCATGTATTTGCATAAATTATTTCTACTAAACCAACCTCCCACTCACCATTTAATACAATTTGTCTAGGCAGATTGGTAACAAATGTGGCTGCAGTATTTGTTTCCTGTGAATTGCTTGGAAGAGTAAGGTAAAATTGTTTCATATCCATGTTTACAACTTAAATTTATTAAAGTATTTATAGATTCTTTCATGTTGCATTGATGTGACAATGTTCTTAAATGAAATACCCTGTGCACGGCAAACTAGGAAATAGATGCACATGTGGCCGCATGAAATGCTAAGTATGCCTTGAACTTTTGCATTATTGTATGTGTAAGCTTTTGCATTATGCTGTATATACTCTTTGAGCTCAAATGGTTTTCGTCCATAGCTGTCAAAATAGTCACAGTGTCCTTTGTGATTAAAATAGAGGGCAACCCAGTGGGAGCCAGGTTGATTGCTATCATCCAGGTTCACTACAAGGGCAGCAGGGTAACTCTTAACGCGAGGTACAAGGTCTAATGGGAAAACACCTAAAAATGTACGATTTTGAAAAGCAGCATTAAGAATTTCGATTATTTCAATAGTATTCATGTTTTATGCGTTATAATCATGAAAAGTGTTACGGTTTTTGTCAATCATTATCAAATTGTCGAATTCAGCATATATAATAATTTCAACACCTGAATCGGGCAAATTACCACTGAATTTTATATGAATGCTGGTTGTACCCTCGTGGATTAAATCCCAATGCCCACTATCATCTTCATCAGGAGTCAGGTCAAACACGAAAAAACAGTGACTTGTTTTAAATTCCTCTCTGCTAATAAAATTACTTTCACGCCCTAAATCTAATGCTTCAAACATTTGATTAAAAGCTTGTAGGTATCTATCATGTTTAAATGAAATGCTGAGTGGGTAAGCAGGAAATGTTACACCACCACATGTTACTTTTACATCATTTATATTAAAAGGCTTGAAATTAAATGGCGATTTTTCTATATTACCTCGATAAGCACTGCCTTCAACACATGCAAATACAATACGCCGAGGTAGCTGACCAGTAAACAATGTATAATTAGGCGTTTCTCTTGCTGGATTTGATAAATGCAAGTTGGTCATAGCCACTCTCCTTATAGGATATTTTGCAGTACATGATTGCATTGTTTGTTCAAGTGCTAGATTTACACTGTCCAAAACCTCAACTTTTCGAATGAAAAATTTCATTTGTAAGACCTGTAGTTCTAAATTTAAATCCTCAAAGCACTGCAAAACAAAAGCATTGCTATTTCTATGTAATTCTAGCCGAAAATCGGTAAAATTAAGCAAATATCTGTCTTGTGAAAACATGTCAATGTGCAGTGGAGCTAAAACTTCTACAATGTTTTCATCCTTAAACATTTTTGACCGCTTTTTGAATGCTTCATTGTCTTTTGTGTCAACATCACCTCCACCTTCGTGAAAGTACAAGGCTGTCTGTAAGTGAGAATGCTTTGCATCATATCCAAAATTAAGCTCAGTTTCAAAATAAGCCCTGTAAGCATATTTGTCAGAGCTGTCAAAAACTAATTGCCCTCCTAAAAAGCACTTTACTTGCTTGAAAAAAGTTTTACCAATGAGATTGATAGGTGCATAGTCGGGTATTGCTGCCCCTGCAGCAACCGCTGGTTTTCTTATTCTTAGTAACATATAAATGTGGTTTTTGCTAAGTTGCAGGTAATGTGGGTCAGGTGGTATTCGAAATTCATATGGTCCTTCATTTGTAATTGGATGTGTTGGCTGGATTTCATGCCAGAAGCCTTGTTTTATTACTACTTGGGTAGGAGGGACCGTGAAAAGGTCAAGTTCGGTTTTTGTACTTGGAGTTGATTTTATGTCTATGAGAGCCATTATTTTTGTTTAGTATTGAAAAGGCATCATTCGGATTAGTATTTATAGACTTCGGGCGGCTACCAAGCCCTTCCCCTTGCTGCAGAGCTTTAGAGGCTTCATCAAAAAATTGTGCAGCTTCTCGCTTTGAGTGTTCCTTGGTTGACTGAAAAAGGGGTTTTCCTTGGGCCAAATCAGCTGCTATATTTGAACCTGCCACTAAAGCATGTTTTCCAACTCGCTTACCAATTGATTGTAAAACAGGGACTGCCATTCTAAAAAGCGAACGGAAAAAGCTGCCAAGACCTACGCCCCGCTGGTATGGGATGCCTTTAAACCCCTCCAACCCATAGCCCGCCTGCCCAGTGTAGTACTGAAGCCAAAAATTGTAATTGTCTGGATGAAATTGGACATGCATTTTTGTGAATTGCTACCTTAAAGTAATGAGAGTATTTATAGACTTTCATCCCAATCAAAATCTATGTCGTTTCGAGCTGCTGTAAAAAGGTGCCTTCCTTGTTTATTGCCAATGCTTTCAATTGGAACATTCATACGATTTAGTGCTTTTAGTAATTCTATTGTACCTGGGTGTTTGCTTATATTTTTTCGCTCACGGGCTAAATCATGCACTATATCTGTGACATTAGAACCATAAATTTCTTGGCCATCAATTATAAGCTGCCCACTAGGGGAAATTTCGATATTCGGACTGCTGTGAATGTAGTGTAAGAGCATTTTTGCTTTCTGATACTGCGATTTTGGGATATCTTCAAGAATTTCCACATCATTAGCAATTCGACTTTCGATGATATTTGCTTTATAAGGTTGTTTTTTCTTTTCCTGTAATCGCATAAATCTACCAACAAGCTGATTATATTTCATAAGCTTTACATCAGGTGGTACACTATTATCACTTAAAAGTTTTTGCATCTCCTTGTCTAAGGAGCCAAGCATGGTGTCAACAGGTTTCCTTCGTTCAGTTAATTCACTAGGTATTAGAATTATTTTTTCTGTGTGCTTCATTTTTACCTATTATTGCATCAGCTAATAGACTGCCAACAATTGAAAGTATGGGAGTGAGTAATAAAGGAAGAAACCCACCGTTCTGTAATATAATGTCTTTTCTTTGCTTTGTTGTTGCCTGCTTATTGTTTGCTAGATATCTAATTTGATTCTGGTACCTTCTAAGTGTGTTGGTGTCTTTTTCTAAAAAAGGAATGTTACCGTTTAAAAAGTTATGAGCACAATCACATATGCAAAGAATCTGATCCTTGCTAGCAGTATTTATAAGCGCGTTTCTCTGAGGTTTCTTTGCAATGCTTAGCACGTGTAAACAAGTTATATTCCGTTTCAGTCGTTTTGGAGCCATCTTAAATTTTTATTTTTTATTTTCATTAGTATTTATAGACTTTGGTACATAAATAGATGGATGTTTATTGAAAATATCCGTTTTTAGCCTATAAGTGTCCATAATATTTTGTGTTAAATCGATGAAAAGATACCCATGAGGTTGAGAAGTTGCATCTGAATAAGCTTCTAGAAAATATTTTTGATTGTTAGGATAAAGCTGTCGAGATAAAACTTGTGCCTGTAACTGATCAGCAGGATTTTTAAATAGCACAATATAATCAGAATTAATGCGAGAAGTGCGCAGTCCATCAAAAAATAGGTTTTGCACTATGTGAATGACACTGACATTCCAGTGGTGACAACCTCGTGTAAATAATTGTATAATTTGCCCATTGCCTTTACTTTCCTGCATCAGATCGTCAAGTATAAGTAGTTGAGGCGTGGGGCTTGTCTCTTTGAGTCTTTTAAAGTTTGGCAACCCTTTTATGAAGGTGACATTTTTTATTTTCGTGTATAATGGCTGATCTTCTGTAAAGCACCACCAAATTTTGGAAATTTTAGTGTCAATTAGTCTTTCACGATTTTCTATAACTTGTTTCACAAACGTCGTTTTACCTGATTTTGTAGGGCCAGAAACAATGCATGTAAAAGGATGTTCTAAAATCATTTTGGCTGCTCATAGAACCTCAATTCTTTCTTTGTTAATTCTGTATTAAATTTATTGGGCCAATTTTTGAATTTGACTTTGTATGTCCCTTTACCAGTATTTATAGCTTTTGCAACTCGCTTGTGCATTTCAGCATCAGGTTCAGCTACTTGGAGCTCCTTTCTATAAAATGCTCCAATGATTGGCTCTCCCATTAAATCCTCCAGTTTGTATGTTTTAGGGCAACTGTCTGATTCCTCTTTAATGCGAAACAACTCATCAGTATATGTGTGCTTGCTTGCTTTTGCGAACCCACTTTTGAGGGAAGTTATTCTCACAAGTTGTCCAATAGGAAGTGTTGCTTCTGGTTTACACATTTTTCTATTTTTCAGCATAAATGCTAATAATTCTCCTGTATTTTCAGAATTTACATCATTTGGGGCTGTATTGTTAAGGCTACTATGAGGCGTGGTATTATAGCTCTCAATGATGCTTTTATATACCTTTGTCCAATTTTCATTTGAATAATATGTCATGTATCGCATGAGCTTGTCACGGAATGTTCGATGAAATCGCTCCACAAAATTAGCCTTAATCTCGGGACTACTTGTCAATATATGCTTGATTCTGTATGACTTAAGCAATCTATTAAACTCCCCTTTAAATTCATTACCATGATCAGTTCGCACTGCCTGAGGGGTGTCAAGTAGCAATATTTTTTCAAAAGCTTGTGATGCAGTCTTTGCACTTTTATTAGTCATTGCCTGCCCATAGGCTTTACGCGAAAAAATATCAATAACCATCAATATGTATCGATTTTTATAATTTTTGTTCCTAAATTCTTTAAGATCAAGAAGATCTACATCCCACAGAAGATTAGGACCTGAAACTATAATTGCCCGTCTGAGAAATCGCTTTCTCACAGGTTTATGCAATTGATAAGTAAACTGTTTAGACAAAAATTCTCTTACTCCTTTATTTGATGCTTTGCTAACTTTTTGCAGTTTATTAGTACCCGAAAATGATCCTGGCTTGCTCACCTCTGTCCACTGTATCTTTAATGGTTCCATTCTTTATAAATATATAGAAAAAGGATTTGTTAAATAGTATTTATTAAAAATGGTCACCATACAAAACATTGTATTGACTACATGCCTGCCAAATGTGCTTGACCTAGATGACATCTACCTGAAATTACCAAATACAGCGCGGTACAATCGGCAGAAATTTCCAGGTATTGTATTTCGATTACCTCAAGCAACATTACTGATTTTCAAATCAGGAAAAATTGTATGTGTTGGAGCAAAAACTATACAAGAAGGCGAAAATACGATCAAGGCATTCATCCATATACTAAAAATGGAGAATTTAATGTTGAAAATAAAGCCTGTGCTGTTTGTTGGCTCGGCTAACTTGGGATTTCGCATTGATTTTTGTAAGTTTTATGAGCTGGTGAAAAGAAAATGTATGTATGAAGTAGAATTATTTCCCGGCCTAGTATACAAATTTAGAAATGTGACTTTTTTACTCTTTACAAGCGGAAAAATGATTCTCACAGGTGCAAAACACAAGCACGAGTTGCATATAGCACATAAAATAGTTTCAACAATGCTTGAAAAATGCAGGTTGGATACATAATATTCCAAACTTTACAAAAAAAAATCCAAACTTCACAAAAAATATTCCAAACTTTACAGAAAAAATTCCAAACTTTACAAAAAATATTCCAAACTTTACAAAAGTACTATGCTTAAGCGTGTAAAAAATATTCCAAACTTTACAAAAAATATTCCGAACTTTACAAGAAAATTTTGAAACTTTACAAAAAAATTTCCAAATTTTACAAGCTTTTGTGCCCATTTGTCGATGTCCGATCCACACCACGAGGAGGTCGGCACAATAGTGGATCATTTTCAGCTAAAATTTTTAATCGCAACTTAAAAACTCCTGACCACGTGCCCAGGTAAGTGGGATATCAGGCGCCTTGTCATTGTGCATGAGAGAAGCTGAAATTTATTTCAAGTTTAGATATCTAGCGGGACTGTTGTTATTCCATCAGGTAGAACCTTTCTTTTAACATACAGGTATGGAAGTCCCTGCTTTTCTTGTATGTAAGTCCACATTTGGTTATCAGGTTGCATGCGGAAGCCAATATTCTTTCCACCTCGAGGTTCCTGATTTTGCAAGACATTGCTGTATTGTTCAAAGCTGAGCTTGTTTATTTTTTTCATCAAGCCTTTACTGCTTGCTTTGATTTTGTTTGTTCCTTCATCTAGAGCAATGTATGTTTTAGCTGCCAAACAGCACATTGCTGTTCCTCTAAATTCCTCTTTCAGCAGCCCTGGAGTTCTTTTGGTTTCCTTTGATGACACAAACCAATTTGGATATACGTTTTTGAACTCCTGCCTTTTTTCTGGCTTTACTATATCCAATAAATTTTCTGCAGACAGTGCCAAGTAAATGCTATCGGTATCAGTCTGCATACACTGATAATCTGCCTTGTCGAAATATTTCAATAATATGTCATAGAAGAATTCTAGCATGCGAATTTTGGCCCAATTATAAACTGAAAGGCCTACTACAATAGGCAAGTCTAAATTTATTTCTCTTTTACGCATGTGAACTTCATAGCAATTATTAGTAATGTGCTTAATTTTTTTGATATAAGGACTCAGGCTGTATTCAGCCGCTTTTTTATAGTCTGCATAAAACACATCTATGTGTTGCTCCTTATTTGTTAGTGTCTTGCCATAACCTGTATTTCCAAGCAGCTTAAATGTATCAGCAATCATAGCAAGTTCTGGGTCTTCATCCCCTTCCTGCCTATGCTTTGTTACCGTGTCTCGGAATTTTTCAAATGGTCTTGCTCTATCATACTGTATTACCTCATGTATTTTGTCCAATGCAAGGCCATGATTAACTAAAAATCTGATCATTTCTGTAGACAAGATAATACTTTTCCCAAAGTAACTACTTATCAGATTTTGACGGGGTTTTTTCAGTAAATCCATTTTTTCAGCATACTCTTTCATGAGAGGCCCAATATCCTCCCTTCCAATCTCAGCATGCTTTATTATTGGTGGGAAGTCAGCATAAAGATTTTTCAAATGATCAGGGGTTGAAATGTCTACTTTGGCAAACCCAAAGACAGATCCATCAAGAATAGCCTGAATCATTTCCTTAGTGCTGACCCAATTCTTTGAATAAAAATGTCTGACATTTTGGGTTTTCAGATATTCTGTACGTAGCTCATGCCATTGGCATTCCCATATGGTAATGAGATTATATCCCAAGGATTTTATGTAAGCTTCCTTCTCTTTAATCCAGTTCTGGGCTTCCTCTGGATCAATTTCCTTATTACGTATGCCTGCTAAACAGTTATGCCCATGCCAGAAGCAGCCATAGAATTCATAGACAGTATTTGTTTCAGCACAAAATCCATCAATGGGTAAGCATCTAGGGCCCACAACTTTTTCTTTTCCATTTCCTGAATGCTGTATTGGATAATTTATTCTCTGGCTTTCATATTCTAGATATTCAATTGATACTGGCTTAGCAGAAGAGATTTTATGAAATTTGTCATTTTTTTCAGGTACCCAGTGGTCAAAATAGCCTACAGGGGTGTCCATAGACTGTGCCCATAGATACAGGGCGTTAAAGTCAAGACCTATTATTGCTTTGACTGGTTTGCTGGGATCGCTGCGGATAAATGTTTTATCTTTTATTGCTAGGCGTGTCATGACCATAGAAAGGCCCCCTCTCATGCTTGACTTAAGTGCATAGTACAGATCTTTAGAGTATGAAGCAAAGAGTGCAAATTGAGTATCTGGGATACTTTTGAAAAGGTAGCGTTCTGTGATGCCTGGAAGTGACATTGCCTCTCTAAAAATATCAATTCTAAATCTGTCCCAGTACAGCTGGGCCATGGTCAAACACGCTTCTAAGAAAGGTACAACATCTCTTAGATTGTAAAATATGAGGTAATCCCTTAAATTTCTCATATTGTATTGTTTCCAGTAAATTTGACATTGTTCATAATCTTCTATGCTTATGCATTCTTCTTTTAATGTGCTGTAAAATGCCTCAGGAGGAGGCAACTTGGATTCAGATAACTTATGAAAAGAATCTAAATATTCATAAGGGAATTTAGCTTTAACTAAGCTCGCTTTATAGGCTTTCATAAATGCATCTAAGCTAAAACCAGGCGCTACATAGGTACCTGATGTCTAAGAATTTGAAAAGATTTGTAGATAGGCAAAGTGTTGTGCCATTTCTTAGAATTGCTTTTGGCCATTTGTTATTTTCTGGATCCTTTCGCACTTGCTGTATGAGTGCTGGAAACAAGTTGCGTTTAATCAAATTTAGGTCATATTTGCCTGAGTTGAAACCAAGGCAAGTTAACTGAGAACAGTAATTATGTAATTTGGTCCTAAGTTTATTAAGCTGATTCAAGAACCCTTTTTCGCGCCTTACATCTCTATTCTCATGTTCCTTGATGTAGGCTATCTGATTTTGAATCTTTTGATCAAGAGCTTTAAAGATATCTTGAAAGTGAGGTAAAAGTAGGGCGCTTTGCGCCTGTTGAATTTTTTCAAGATGCTGCAGAAGCTGTATGATCAGTTGATCAGGATCTTGGTTTACAAAGCACGTTGGTTCAAATCCTGGTACATTTGTGTTCACTGCACACGAAATGGGTTGATGCTGTGTTATAAACTGCAATTTATCTGAACCTTTTGTTTCTTTTTTGATTAAAAGTGCCTCAAAGTCGTATACAGCCAAATAAGGACAGAACTGGTTCGCTAATGGAATGTCAAGATCGGACAATTCTTCAAAAACGGTTTTTTTCAGTTGAAATACTCCTCCTGGAAATTTGTGCTTTGTCTCTCCTTGATGGCAATGATGTTTTACATGATCATTTAAGTATTCTGACTTTTTGAATAATCTGCTGCACATGATACACAGGTATCGCTTTGCATATTGATCAAGATTGATGATATAGCTATAGTGGGCTTGATCGGAAGCAGTCAGTGAAATGTCTAAATTTAACAGTTTGTCATATTTCCTAATCACATTTTTCCAGCAAACCGCTGTTTGCTTGTCAGCATCAATATGAAAACACTGAATATCTATTTCAAACCATTTTTCTATTTTTTCCAGATCGGTATATGGAACACCATCAAAATTTTTGGTGTTGGCCTGAATATTTTTCTTTTTGACAATACTGTACAAAAAGTCTGTATACTGCATCGAATTCGAAATTTCCTAAAAGACATTGTGCTAAGCAACGGAAAAAACAAAGATTGTCCTTGAACTTATTCCAGTTATTATCCTGTGTCATATGTAATGTGTGCCTTTGATTCGCTATTCCTATCGGAAGTTCAATATCAGTGCATCCAGCAACAAAATTTTTCTGAGGAGTTACAAAAAATTCTACATTTGTTATAGCCTGAAGTCCCCATTTAGTATCTGGGCGGCTGAATTTTTCTTCAATATCGATTTCCTCAAGCTTTTCTGCTAAACTTTTTACATCATCACTGTTTCTGATTAGAACTGGCTTTCCAAGAAGAGTGAAATTATTTTGGCAAGCATACCAATAATTGCTTAAACCAGTTTCGCGATTTTTCAAAATACAACCTAATGCTGCATCCACACGGAATGCCTCTTTTTCATTACTGAAAATATCACTAAGCATACTTAAATAATCGCCAGTTCCCCAGCGATAATTATAAGAGTGATCTAGCACATCATTTATGCTTTTGGTTGTGCGTATCAAATTCCAGTACTTCCTGACTTCCTCCCTAATATTATCAGGGTAGTCGGACAAATTTTCTGGAAGAAGACTGTCCTCAGGCATTACTGCAGTTTGAACAGGCTCAACTTTTTCTAATTTGGGTCCTGGATTCGCTTTTACTAGTAAGCATGATTTCATATGAGTATCTGAGAAAAGATCTGATGAATTACAATAGATGCACTTTTTTTCTACATGCTTAGTCTCAAAATGCGCACAAAGTTTCCTAGGAAGCCTAAAAAACGATGCACATGAAGGGCAGCGATACCTAGCACCTACATGCGCAGATTCCTCATGTTCTTTTAATCTATTAGGCCGTGTAAATGTTTTATTGCATGTTATGCATGTGTGCAGCTTACGCTCCGGAAGCTGCGATCGGTTTGAGCCGGCCTCAAAAAAAGTTACTGGCATCGGCCGGTGAAGGCTATTTTTTAGCCCTTCTGAGACCAGTAACCCCGGAATTCTGACGTTTGTAGTCATAATTTCCAGAATGTTCCTAAACTTAAATTTTTGAAATTTGAAACAATTTTAATATTTATAGACTTTGATTTCTAGTTGGGTGACAATTTTTAACAGAAAATTCTTATTATTTATAGACTTTGATTTCTTTCTAGTCAGATGACAATTTTTAACAGAAAATTCTTATTATTTATAGACTTTGATTTCTGTCGGGTGACTTTGATTTCTTTCTAGTCGGGTGACAATTTTTAACAGAAAATTCTTATTATTTATAGACTTTTTCTAGTCGGGTGACTTTGATTTCTTTCTAGTCGGGTGACAATTTTAAGAAAAATTTTTCATATTTATAGACTTCGGGGGGTATGGGATTGCCCAGACACGTTTGGGCATGTGCTGCAGACACGTTTGGGCATGTTCAGACACGTTCTTGGCAACTTTCCAACATCAAGTGGTGTATAGAAGGAACATAAATCTTTCGTTTTCTAGCATAGTCGCGCGAGTGGTTAGACGGCGGGCTTCAGTTTTGTGGGTCGGCAGTTCAACCCCCATCATGAGCAACTTTTTTCTTTTTACGGGGACGAGTAAAGTCTATAAATAAGCACGTCACACAGGTAAAAAGCCCCTCAGACCTTTTGCGGGGGTAGCCGAAGGCGGACCCCCGAGACTGACCTACGTAGGAAGACCTCTAATGGTTAAGCATAGAGCGGACCCCCATTTTACGTGCGCGGGGGGGGGTCTCCTTACTACTACTGCTAAGGAACGTCAAAAATGTTGAAAATGTTGTCAAACTTATGATTTTGAAAAATCGTTGAGTCCATGAGAAAGGTTGATGAGCTACCTACATATGTAGGTGATAAAAGGGGTTACAACCACACATGGGCGTGGGGTCTGGGGGTATGCACTCCCCCCAGAAGTTGAAATACCCCCTCCAGAAATCAAAATACCCCCCCCCCCCAGAAAAAATTTTTTAGCTTTTTTAGCAATTTTTCGATGCCATTGGATAGAGCTTGATGAGAAACGTCGAAAAATGGTGTTTTTTTGCCATAAGACCACTTTTAAGACCATTTTTGACCTTTAAAATTTTTTCACCCCCCCCCCCCAGAAATTTTTTCACCCTCCTCAGAATTTCGGTGCTGCCCACCTATGGTTACAACGTGAAATAGGAATAAACCTAAGCCCAGTTTCTAAAGTTGTGGCTTGAGCCAGGCTCAAACCACACTTCAGTGTATAAGATACGCGGTCAGGTTTAAGCCTGGCTTAAGCCGGTTTAAAAAAACGCAGAATTAAGCCAGGCTTAAACCAACGACAATGCTGTAATATACAACATCAAAATTGAACGTTTTGTATGTTTATCATGTACGTATTGAAGCCTGGCTTAAATCGCACTTCATAGAAACCGAACGCTGTACTAATTTACGAATCTAGCTACATTAATTAAAATCGCAACGCTGCTGACTAAAAACTACAATCGGAAGACGTACGAAATGAAATATGAATACGAGCAAATAAATTTGAAATTAAAACGTACGAATCACAAAGAAAATTTTTGCACTGTCAATGCATCTAATTTTCAACCATTAACAGAATGAATAATAGATAAGAGTATAGCTGGAAAGGTATTATCACGAACTAAACAAGCCTTTTCTATTCATAGCCATATTGATCACTCGCTTTCCCTAAAGGAAATTGTCTGAAGGACATTGTTGATTTAAACGTCTACTGAGTAGAAAAGGCGACTTTCGGGACAAAAATTTGAAAAAAATACGTTTTCAAACTTTTTATATGACCCTCTTTAATTCAAAGATAAATTTTTCGAGTAGGTACACATGCTAAGCCCTAAACTTTTAACAATAAGCGATTACGATTAGATTGCTACACGGGCATTAAAAATTGAAGAAAGACAGCACCTAACGTCGGCTAGGAATTGATAATATTGAGAAAACTTCTATTTTGGAATAATGTTTTCAATCGTTTTAATAACTCAATTTTTCTATTAATTAATCGTTTTCCTTAAAACTTCTGTGGCATACTTTACTTTTTACATTGAAAGAAGTTTAGACTTTCCCTGCTAAGGATCAAATTTTAAAATAACATTAATTTCATTTTTTATCGTATTTTCAGCTTCAGCACGAAAGTTTCTATCATAATATCTGAAGAATACAAAAATTTATAAAGAATGCAATACTAAAAGATTCATTTTAAAAATTAATAGTGTTTATATAAATAAATTCAACGTTTAATGATTGATTTTTCGGAATCAAGAAGCGATCCATAAAAAGTAATTATAAAAAGTATAATCGCACAATTATCATACGTGCTTATTAGGTTTGGATTCGAGAGGCGGGAGAGCGCTCCCATATATTCAACAGGAGTTGACAAGATAAAGAATGAATTTATCAAATTAATGCTTATTAATTGTATATATTGACTCGTAGTCTGAAAGCCCTATGCTTGCTTAAAAATGATTATGTAGACAACTTAGGACTTTTTAGCTCTTTCAAAGATTATTCGAGCAAGAACGCGAGGATCCCAGATAAGTTAATCCAAAATAATTTTTTTCAATACGTATGCACGGAGATTGCTCAGATGAATGGGTAAAATGCAAGCAGTAATTTTAATCATCTTCAACCATCATCATGACCTAAGCTTCATGTCTTGCTGCTTACATTGATGAAGCTTAATTTAACTCGAAATTTTGGAAAATCACGAATTTCTATCGAGAAAATCCTACGCTATAATTGATACTGAGTTAAATGAGTCGCCGAGAGAAGCGGTAAAAAACGTTATTTCACGTGTTAATAGCTGATTTTCGGACCCATTTTTGACTATTCGCGAAAAACTCGGAGTCCGCCCCTCCTAAGAACATCGTCGATTCGCCACTGGTTTTAATTACCGTAATAAAATTAATTCAACCCCAATATTAAGTCGTTTTTAGAATTACTTGCCGTTTTCGTTTTTTATTATTTATTCAAGCAGCCGCCAACGTTCAACAGACGCCACATTTTTGGGACAAAATAGACGAGCTTGCGCTTTTTCCTCTCTATTCGAACTATTGCACTTGCCACCAAAGCCGTTGCTATCGAAGCAACCGTTGTTGAAATCGCCGCACTGCGCTTTTTGGGGCCCGTATCCGGCTTCACATGTTTTGCACGTGCCTCCACATCCAATCACAACGTAAGTGAAAGGATCTGTGCCTTCTTTTACCTTGCAAGCAACGTCGGCGATTTCGGCGCAGTCGCGCAAATTATCTCGACACTTTGGATCAGCGGCTAAAATGAAAATGTTTACCACACTCTTGTGTGTGCGTGTGTGTGTGTGTGTGTATGATTGAAAAAGGCACTTACATATGCACATAAAGGGGACCAGAGATGCGCGGCATGGGCAATCTGAGGGGGTCAGCCGGTCTGAGCGTCAAAGATTCAGCTTTTTGGGCTAAAATGACCTCAAAAAACTAGTATAAATGCCACAAGTGTGTCAAAACTACGTTATTCTACACTTTCTGGTCAATTTCGATTTATTTTGAAGAAAATTCTAATTTTTATCCAGGTTTGGTATTAATTTTGCCTCATTTTCCTAAAAAGTTGTTCCATTTTTACATTCTGGGGGTCAGATCCTCAAACCCCAGACAGTTTTTTACGCGCATCTGGGCGGGAACCGAATTCTGAGGATCAGGACGGGTCAAGAATTTTTGAAGGTCAAGAAGGGCTAAAAATTGACACTAGAGCTGAAGAACGCCATTTTTCGACGTTTCACATCAAGCTCTATATTCTTTGGCATCAATTGATCGCGACAATGACGAAAAACTACAAAAAATTCAATCCTGAAGTCTGCTAGGGTTTGTGGATTATGAGGGGGCAAAACTTTGCGAGGCCATGAGCTTGCATGTGTAGCAACCAAAGTCTAGGTTGGAGGAGAGGATGCAGCCAAAGTCGAAAAATCGCGAGAAGACATGTCAAAATTCCATTATGAGGATCTACCGGAATGTGCTGGAGGCATTCTGGATTCTCGTTAGGGGTCAAAACCCCTCCTCAACCTCCTTTTATGACCACGTGTGGCCTTGAGTAGGCGGGCACTTGAGCGCTACCTCCCCTCTTTAAACGGAGAAAGATAGTCCATTCGCCAGTCAAGTTGTGTCAGATTTCTATCATCTCAATCTCTATCTATTGACCTTAAAAATATTGCAAAAAAACCAAAAAATTAATTGAATTCTTAGGAAACTATCCGGATTCAGGTGGTCTTTTCGATTCTAGGGTTAGACCCTTGAATCTCCCTTTTCCATGCCCATGTATATTAGTAGTTTAACATCCATTCCAAATTTCTTTTATCACTTTCCACATCAGGTTAGAACAAAAAGGAAACGACTCTGAAATAAAAAACGTCCTAAAATCGATTGAATATCTAAGCGAAAAGAAATCGACTCACGCGGCTGCTTCGAACAAACTTGGCACAAACGCGCGCATTGCAAGTGGGCGCGCATTTGTTTAGCAACATCTTTGCTTTCACAATCGCCATTTTGGTACATCGAATAGCAGTTTGAGCCGTAAATTTTGACAAGAATCGGCTCCTTTGTCGCGCAGTACGTATTTATCGCACAATTGGCACGTATCAACGCATTTGCTTACCATTGGCTGGAATAATTCGTGATTTTGCGGAAGAACGCACGCCTTGCCGGATATTTTGGCGCACGTGGTTATGTCGTCCTTGCACAACGGATTTTTAGCTGAAGCGAATATGCAGTGCAAAATTTCAAAAAACAAGCGGAAGCAAACAGAAAAAACAAATATTAGTTCATTTTTTACTAAGAATTTTTTGTGTGAGGTTGCCTTTTTTAAAATATGGGAAATATCAAGCTTTACGCGTGATGTGCCTTATCCGCACATGGGCAGCAACAAAGTTCTGGCAGGTGCGATGGGCCAATTTGCTAAAAATAGTCACAAAAATCCTATTCGGATGAGGTCAATCGATTTGTTTGGGGGGGGGGGTCTTCACGCCACACATGGACCTGAGGAGGGGATTTGGGCGATGGGTTTGTACCCCCAGAAGTTGAAAAAACCCGCTGCAGATTACAATAGACCCTCAGAATTCTGAAAAAATTTCACTTTCTAAGTAGACTTTCAAATTAAATACAACGGCGACAAAGCGTTATTTAGTACAATGTGTGATTTCTGGACCTGTTTCTCACTGTTTGGGTTAAAGATTGGGAGCCGTTCCCCTTTTCGAAATCCGATTAAAATTTTTTAAATCTAAAACTTTTTCAAATCCTAAATCTTAAACTCCTTACCCGGAAAATGCTAAAACCATAAGATCCTAATTTAAAAAGTCAAATAAAAAAATCCTATACCAAAAATAAAAAATACTCGGAAAATTCCCATTTCCAGTCTTTTTTCCAAGGGATAACCTGAGGTTTTCCCTGGATTAGCCTAACCCACGGTTTTCCCGCTTTCGAGAATACGGCCCTTATGGGATATCAATGGTTTTTAAACAAGCTAATTTATCAAATTAAGAATTGGGTTGTGATTGGTCAACTGACCTTGCGAGCATACCGGGGTTATAGTCTGTTTCATTTATCCGAGAGCTTTTTCAGCAAATGTTTTCGGATGTTACAGTAACCCCTTCTTTCTTATTTACTGTAGGTCGCTAGATCTCACTATAGCTGTGTAGTAAAGACGGTTTTTTCAACAACATTTTTGCGGCATAATTTATTCTCGTCTTCCAGCAGATCAATTAATTTACTAATAAAAATCGCGCATTCAACATATCCTGAGTCGACACTTTAAACACAATCGACTAAGATGTTAAGAAAACGCCGCTAACTCCCGCATAGCTCAGTGGTAAAACCTCTTGCTTGTAGTCGAAGCAACCCGGGTTCGATTCCAGCCGATAACTTTTTGTCTAGCGCACTTACTGTAGTATGTCCCATCACTGATTAAATACCTAAATCAAAATTATTTAGGCGTATTAGTGAATTGAAAATGGAAGAATTCTAGCCACTCGCCCTCACTGAGCTGATCTGCCGAAGTACAGTAATTCGTCTTGTTTAGCTTACTGTAGCCCTTAAAAGAATTGACTAAAAACCTCTCGAATAAATGAAACAGACTATAGGTAGGTACTCAGAACTAGGTTGATGGGCGTAGCTGCCAAGACTTCCGACCAAGAAGCGATCAGCAATATTAGGACAGAGGAAGTCGAGGCCGTATGCTATTGAGGGCCGTTGGGTTTAGAGCCGAACTACATATGTGCTTACATAACCTGGCCAGCACTAAGAGCAGCGTAAGTACCTAAGTAATTTCGAAGGCAATACCGGGAGTGTCCGTGTTGAATTAGTAGACATAGGACACATTCCAGTATTTAAAAATAAAAACCATTGATATCCTTTTATTGAAAACCCCCTTTTCATGCAGCTGCAGGAGCTCTAACAAACGACCTACAGTAAATAAGAAGGAGTGCTGCAGTCTTCCAAGAACAGGTACTGAAAAAGCTCTAGGAATAATGAAACAGACTATACATACATACATACATGCGCATAGCTATGTACCTATGTATATGTAAGTTTAGATATGCAGGTATTTTATTGATGTTTTCCGTTGCTGCACATAAATCTGTAAAACTTGATTTACTGCATCGAATACCTACAGCACCTATCTTGTGTGTGCCCATAAATATTGGAGCTTTTCGCAGAAAGATAAGCAACCAACAACTTTCACTGTCCTTTCACTGCAATTTTTAATGAACAAACAAAAATCATGATGGTTAAAAAAATCGGAATGGTGAAGACAATAATAGAATGTAGAGGATATTGATTGATGCAATTAAAATAATGAACACAATAATAGCATAACATTGGTAAGTTTAGTGATATCGCTATCGCACAATCCCGATATAACAGTAACGTAAGCTCGGTCGTTCGCACAATTAAAAGCAAAAGATTGTTTACTGTGGATGTTCATGCGTGCGTATGGACGAGAGCTATTCGCTCCGCTCGCACTTTTCGCAGTTCGCACGCCGGCCGTGCGAGTAGCTAAGCTATTGCCTTCTTTTTAACAAATCTCATTTCCTGCAAAGAACCTGTGCAGAACAATAGACATAGATGCGTAATGCGCTATAGGTTGTATACAGACTAAAAATGGAGTGCTTAAACCGCAGGCTTCTGACTATATAGACTGTATACAAATACAAATACAAATATTTTATTTTCGTCGCACAAAAAGAGAACACAATAAGAAAAGAAATATTAATATACAATGAAATACAATTATAAATAAACATTCGACATGAATCATCATACAAAATCACATATTCTAAAAGCAAGAAATTATTAATTAAAGTACATTTATACGAGATTAGTGCAAAAGACGAAGGTAGGCGCGCAGGCTAAATAAATTATGCACTTAAAACACGCCCCCTAGCAAATACCCCGTTAGATCAACTTTTTTCAACTTTTACGGAGGGAAGCAACACTAGGAGATCTTACAACAGCTTCAGGAGAGAATTCCATACGTGAATTCACCTATTGGATAAATCATACCCACGAACATCAAGCCGAAAAGGAGTGCATTCACATTTCATTGAATTTTGAGCACGTGTGCTGTTTTCACAAAAAGTAAAAAAGTCGGCTTGCTGCAAAACGCATCTACCACTCAATATCTGATACATCATACACAGATCACTACGCAATCTGCGAATCTCCAGGCTATCCAATTATAAGGAACTGAGTCTTTCAGCATGAGAAAGTCCCCGAAATCCAATAATTTTACGTGTAAATTTCCTTTGAACATTTTCGATCATTGAAACATGGGTCTTACGGTATGGATTCCAAACAGTGCTACAATACTCAAGAAGCGGTCTTACGTAAACAGTAAAAGCCCTAGACATATTTAGTTTATTTTTAGAAGCAAAATGATTTCTAGCATAAGCTCTACGCGTTATATCATTATAGTGGAAATTAAAATCAAGTTTACTTGATACGCAAACACCCAAATCCTTTACAGAATTTACACTCTGTTCTACAGTCAGATCAGAAATTCTATAAGAATGCTTGGGATTTCCAAAACCTAGATATAACGCGTAGCATTTTTCAGTAGCAATTTTTAACTGCCAATCCTTGGACCAGACTACGAGTTTAGCGATATTATCTTGAAGTTGGGTGTGATTGCTAGATAAATTATAAAGCTTGACGTCATCGGCAAAAAGGCAAACTTTGCTATTTAAGCGGTCGCTAATGTCATTTATGAATAAAACAAAAAGAATCGGGCCAAGTATACTGCCCTGAGGAACACCGCTAGTGACAGATTTTTCGCTCGAAAAATGACCGTTAATAACAACCCTTTGAGTCCTATCGCTCAAAAAACAAGTTAACCAACTCAATAAATCTCCAGAAAATCCAAAAGTTTCCAGTTTATAAATTAATTTACGGTGAACTACAGTGTCGAAAGCTTTAGAAAAATCAATGTAGATAACATCAACAGTGTTTTTTTCATCACTTTAGTGATTGCAATTCACACGATTTACCCTTTTGGAAACCAAACTGACCGGAAGAGATCAAATTATTCTCAATGTAAATGTGCTTGCATCGTACTGTTAATTATCGATTCCATGATCTTACACGTAACACAACATAACAATATCGGCCTGTAATTTTTAGCATCACTTCGGTCGCCCTTTTTATACACAGGAATAACATTAGTGGTGCCCCACAGTGCAGGAATACAATGGGTTTCGAAAGATATTTCAAAAATAGTGGTTAAGGGCTGGGTAAGTACAAAAGCAAGTTTTTTCACAAAAAATGCGCAAAAGTCCGTCAGGGCCAATCGATAATGATGGTTTAATTTTCCATATAGCAGAAAAAACGACATCATCAGAAAAACGAATGTTTGATAACTTTGGCTGTGCACAAGCATTAATAAGACCAAAATTCGTTTGCGTAGGAACACTAAAGACTGAAGCAAAAAGTGTGCTAAAAACGTTTGCCTTATCTTTGTCAGTAGAAGCAATCACACGATCGCCATCAGTTAAGATTGGAATAGTTCTTTCACCACTAATACGAGAATAAACAAAATTATAAAAAGAATTCAAATTTCCAGATTTAATAAGTTTATCCTCTTTGGAAGAGTGAAATTTATAGATTTCGGCCTTTAATAACTTTGCACAGTTATTATAAGCAGCTTTAGATTCAGGCGTTTTTCTCTGTTTATAAACATGCCACAGCCTCAGTTTTTTAGCAACCAGCTTCCTTATGTTCATTGAGTATCTTTTCACAGTTGCAGGTTTAGCTTCAATTTTTGGAACATGCTGGGAAATTAAAGGATTTATAACAGACAAAAATTTGTTGTAGAAATCATCACAAGTAACGCAATCCAAAAAATGGCAGGCCACAAAATTGCGGACAAAAATAATTCAATCTGATCATAATTTGCTCTGCGAAAAGTAAGTTTAGCTGAACTTTTTTCTTCCAAGATAGAACATTTAAGAGAAAAAGTAACAACCGAGTGATCACTAGAAGAAAAAGGTGGGTTGACTTCAACGTTTTTGATAGAATGGGCATCAAAAATAACATCTAAAATAAGCATACCGTGTGTTGGTTCAGAAACTTTTTGACTAAAAGACAGAGAAAGCATGCACTCGCAAAAAGATCGGTTATAGGACTCGAAGGTAAAATAAAACTAGACCAGTCTACATTAGGAAAATTTAAATCACCCAATATGACAAAAGGATACTGTATCTGAGAGGCCCATTCTATAACACGGCAAAGCATTCTCATGTGGGAGAAATCATAATCCAACGCCCTGTAAAAAAGTAGCACACGAATCTTGGAGCTTACGCCAATGAAATCAACAATAACTATATCTTCACTGAAAAGATTTTCCGGTACTTTCAGCAAGTAGGATTTTAAAGTACTTTTTGAAAGAATAAAAACACCTCCACCTTTTCGATTGATCCTATCGGAATCGATACACATTAAAACAGGTTTAAATTGCAAAGTAAGCCATTAGATACACTAGGAGTTAACCAGGATTCACACACACACACGATATCGAAATCATTTGCTGTTAAAAATGCATCAAACTCATTTAGTTTATTTAGTATTTTACATGCATTAAATAAACAACAACGCAAAACTGACTGCCATCCGCCAGGTAATTATAATTCAGAAATTCGACGAGAAGCGACAAAATTTTTTTTTGATTTTTGGTTTAAAAAAGCAAAGGAGAAGTAAAGGGAAAAATTATTCTCAGATTTCGTTTTATGGTTGAGGCGTGTGCCCTGTTTCCCCTGGATATGGGCCTGGGTTGGGCATATATACTAACTCCAATAAATGCAAAGCATAAAAGGTGCTAAAAGCTATTTGATTCAAATACCAAAATACTAAAACAAAAGCATACATGAAAAACTCAGTATGAGGTAGTAACTAGTAAGGTAAAATGGGGCAACTGTGATAGGAAAATGACTTAATTTGGACATTTGTAGCACAAAAACACTGAGGAAGTATGCATTTAGTGCTAATCAATAGAGCTGTTTCTGCTCTAGTGATCGACCGTGGCCCTGGATACCCGCGACAATTTTTCAGCATCTCTGGCCCCAGCCAGGGCAAAGTCAAAAATGGGCCAGTTATTTATCAATGGGCAAGTGTTAATTTTTAGAACTGTACTGATTCGACCATTTGTATACTTAGTCCTTGTTATATCTGCTATTGTGCATAAATGAGCTTTTACTGAATAAATGTTCAGGACAATCTGCATGTTTTCGATTCCTTCACTTACCTCATTAAACTAAATGCTACTTTTATTTCATTTATTAGTAGCTAGTGGCAAAAAGCATCGGAGTTCACGAATACGTTCTATTTCCGGTTGGATAATATACGTTTAAAAAAATTTTGGAGTAAGTTAGGTACTTTCAGGATACTATGGAATAATTTTCAGAAGAGCGGATTTTTTTGCTCAGTACTTAGAACATGTTGAAAGAAAGCGCGGAAGAAAAATTTCATCCGTCTATGATCAATATTACAAAAGCTATGGGTTTCGTTAATTAGTCTCTTCTCAACCTACGCGAGCATCTACTCGACCTAAGTATTTGAAAATTCAAACAGCTGAATGCAGAATCACAGGTAGATGCTAGGGATGCAATGGATATCCGGATCCGGATCCGGCATTATCCGGTATTATTTTGGATCCAGATCCGGATCCGGTATTTTGAAAAATCAAGATCCGTATCTGGATCCGGATCTGAAATTTTTTAAAAAAATAAGATCCGAATCCGGATCCGGATCCGTTATTTTTACAGTTTAAAACGGATCCTAAACGGATCCAAGAGATTGTGATAAAAGATCATTAAACGTTGAATTGTATTGAAGAAACAACATCATTATGAGACAAAAGCTTTACTTTGATTGACTTAATACTCAAATTCAATGACAGGCAAATTGTATTTAAGAGACAGCAGCTTTTCTGCAACCAAAGAAAGTGGTAGATTGCTCAAAGTCATAAGCTCAACTAACTGCTCATCTATATCAATTGATCTTGCATCATCGTTATTCCATTTTTCCCCTTAAATCGTACATAACCTAATTAGGAATCCTCTCATAAAAATAAAATATTTCATACAGCTAGTAAGCATGCTTCCATTGTCATTTGCACCTTCTGTTTTTCATGTTTCAAAGCAGTCTTTTCGCAATCTGTGCGTTTATCTGCAAAGGAAAGTAGACATGCCTGACACGAATCTTCTACAATCTGAATAAACAAGAATACCTCTTTCCTTTTCTTTGATCTGCTGGGACTCCTCTGCTTTGAACTTTTTATAGTCCACCGCATGCTTAGTTTGCAGACGCTTTTTCATACAGGTGGTACCCGTATTTTTTTGTACTCGGAAAAGATTTTTCCCGATGTACAAAAACTTTTTGGGACCGTCTTTGTATATGTACGAAGATTTTTGAGAAGACAAAAATTGCAAAAAAGGTCTGAAATTCGCAGAAATTTTGGCGCTCTGCGCCGAAATGAGTAACTCTGTGTTGTATATACATGTCTTTACAATGACAGAAATTGGATTTCAAAAGGAAAAATGTCAAATTTTTCGGCGCTCTGTGTCGTTTTGAGATGATAGTGATTTTCGCACTTGGAGATGCAGAAATTTGCTAAAATAAACTACCAAAAGTCGATCAACTCTGTGTTTAACACACTAGAATCGCTACTGTACCATATTATAGTACCCAAAAATCTGTGTGTACAAAATGTACAAAGATTTTTGGGAAGACAAAAACTGTAAAAAGGTGTAAAATTTCAAAAATTTCGGGCACTTCTGCGCCAAAATGAGAATTGTTTGTCCTATATATCTATAAAATAGCAGAATTTGCATTTAAAATGGAAAGATGTCAAATTATTCGACGCTTCGCGCCGTTTGAGACAATTTTTAATAATTTCTGGCGTCAGAAACCCAGAAATTAGATAAAATACACTAACAAAGATCGAAAACCCTGTTTTACCACACTAAAATCGCTATTGTACTATAGTACACAAAAATTCGCATGTACTAAATGTACAAAGACTCTTGGGGACTATCTCTGTACATGTACAAACGGACCTTGTACAAAAAAACACTGGGTGGTGTGATCAGACCGAGGGTACTTTTGGACCCTCGGCCTTGGCCGAGGCCGAGGCGACTTAAAATCCTTGCCTCGGCCGAGGCCGAGGGTAATGCCGAGGGTCAAGCTTGTATACCTAACCTATAAGTAGTACTCTTAGAATATTTTGTATGCACATGAGCTAGAGAATAATCGTAATATTAAGCACTTTATCGAATGTCAAACAATTCATTCCTATTTTCAATAATAATAGATTAAATGTGTGAAGGATTTATTGAATAAAGTCAGCAGCATGAAAGCATACATACTTAATTTAACAAGTTGCCCTTGAAGACTTGGAAAAGTTAATAAAAAATATGGCTGAACAAGCACTTAAAAACTTTTATTACTATAAATAAGAAAACAGTATTGAAGAAATAAACGAACAAACGAAATAAGCTTCAGTCATCCAATTGTGGTGTAGTAGGAATATGACGAAAACTGCACTGTACTTTCCGATCATAGTTTCTCAAGGTCCGGAGTTGATGGAATGGTGAAATCCCAACATGGGGGACGAGTAAATTGAGTGATGTCTTTGTATGAGCGGACAAATTTTTGTAGATATTTTATATTAATATATTTTTAAAGATACACATCTTTACAAACTGCCGGTGTGTGACCTGCAACCGGCCTGCAGTCCTAAACAGTGTTTTTTTGTGCAAGATACCTTTTACATGTACAAAGATGGTATCCACAAGTCTTTGAATATTTTGTACATACAAATTTTTGTGTACTATTATAGTATGGTACAGTAGCGATTTAATGTGGTAAAACAGGGTTTTTCGACCTTTGGTAGTGTATCTTAGCTAATTCCCGGTTTCTGAATATTTGACATTTTTCCATTCTAAATGCAAATTCTACTATCTTAAAGATAAATAGGACAGACAATTACTGATGCGCCGAAAATTTTCGGGAATTTTACACATTTTTTCAGTTTTTGTCTCTCCAAAAATCTTTGTGCATGTACAAAGACGGTCCTGAAAAGTCTCTGTACATTATGAAAAATCTTTGCCGAATACAAAAATTGTGGCCCTAAATGTGATAATTCGGCCTGAATTTAGTCGATAATATTAGTTCCTGAGCTTTTGATGAAATTTACACATAAAACTCGACTGAGGAAGCTAAAACAACCTGTACTGCAAAATCAGAAATATTACAGATATTGTAATATGCCAATTAGATCTTGTAATAAGCACTACTGTGCTTAGAAATTCAATGCAACATCAGGATAAATTAGTCAATTTCATCTTTGAACAGCAAAAACGTGCAAAGCTATTAAATAGTACTTATTTTGCATAAAATTTTTAAAAACAGTATGGATAGATACAACAGATATTTAAATCTGCATAAAGATGCCTAGATTATACAAAAATTGATTTTCGAGTGTTTAATGCCCCTGCTTCAATCTAAATGCATTATATTGGCGATATTTTGCGCAAAGCGCCAAAATTTTTTTCGAAATTTCCAAAAAAATACTGAAAAACGATATAATCAATATCACTTTGTCCAAGAAAGTATTTTAAGATTGTATAAAAATGGCTGAAAAAATGCACAAGCCGAAATTGATTTTTGGCAAAAACCTGCATTTATTGGCCATTTTTAGGTGCGTTTTTGCGATTTTCGGCCGAAAATTCGTGATCATTTACCCCTCTCCCATAAAAATGGCCGGAAACCATACGTGTAACCGAGGGGCTTTGGGGAATTCCCACCCACCCAGGGTTGGACGTGCTCCCAAACACCCTTCCCTCCAACATCAGAAAATTTTGACCCACCCTCCCCATTTTTGGCGAAAATTTGCACTTGTTGGCTATTTTTAGGTGCTTTTGCCATTTTTGACATAGAAGTAGAGTCGCTAATCCCCCTTCTTCTAAAAATGGCCAGGGACCCCTACCCGAGAAAAACATGTATGCCGAGGAGCCCCTCCCGAAAATTTTGAGCTGTTACATGCATGTTTCATAGTGATAGTTTGTCTATTTACTCTTGCTTACATTCAAAAATACTGTATCACTTCGTGAAACTCGAATAGTTAGCTGCACTTTTGCCATAGTTAAAATTAAGTTCAAAAATATTCAAAAGGTTTTCACCAAAAATCGTCTGACAGTGACATGAGTCTTATACCCTGAGAGGGGGTAATAACCCTCCCTCACCCCCTCCCCTATGGAAATGTGTGTTTCCGATCCATGTAGCGAGCATGAGAATTAGAACTTAGTCATCACATGAATGATACATTGGTAGTGGTGTAACTGGGTTCGCGACTGAAACCATAAGAAAAGTCTATGGGTAAAAAATAGCCTGTGTATTGCAGATGCATTCTAAATAATTAATATTCAACGGATATATTAAACTTATTCAAATTTGATTTTAACCCTCGGCGCCTCGGCACTTTTCAGCTTTGCCCTCGGCGCCGAGGCCGAGGCTCCAAAAACGTCGAGGCTTGCTGAGGCCGAGGCCGAGGCCTCGGTCCGATCACTGGGTGGTACCTCTCCACCGCTTCTGGAAATCTTTGCTGCGCAGAGATTACATTGCGCTTTAGTTTTGTTATCAGCTAGCGTAAAATAGTTTCAGATAGGACTAGAAATGCTTTTGGCATTTCTGATTAATGAGAGGAAGACAACAAATTTGCAGTTTTTCAAGCTACAGCCAAATTAGGATCAATCCGGACCACTGAACCAAGCTCATGCAGCTTTGCTTATTTCATCATCCTACAGTAATTCTGCTTTTGAAATTAATGAGCGCCGTACTTGCGAACAAAAATTCAAGTATCAAAAAAATTAAGCGTTCATAATGCATATTCATGGATCCGGAATTGGATCCGGATCCGTTATTATCCATCATTTTAATAATTAAAGATCCGGATCCGGATCCAGATCCGGATCCGTTATTTTAAATTTCATGGATCCGTATCCGTTATTTTGAGTTGTACGGATCCGGATCCGGATCCGATATTATTGGAAAACCCGGATCCGTTGCATCCTTAGTAGATACCCAATTTACGTCGATATAAGCATCTACACATCGACGTAAGCATCTATACATCTACCTAAGCATCTATACATCGACCTAAGCATCTATACATCGACCTAAGCATCTATACATCGACCTAAGCATCTATACATCGACCTAAGCATTGATACATTGACCTGAGCGGGAGCGACCTCGACCTAAGCAGCTTAAAACACCTTTTCAGATATACTAAGCCTAAGCCTTAGTATAATAGAAGCAAAAACTTAGATTTTCCTATATCTTATCAAGTAAAACCGAAGAACATGCCAAAAAAAATGAAAATTTTTCTAAAGTTTTTTAAAATTTCAAACAGCTTTCCGCGCCATTTTTCTTTTTTCTCCTTCATTGCTATGCTTCCCTCCATAATTTAAGCCCATATTATTTATTTCTGACAAATGTGTAAGTCCTTGGATCGAGCCGTTTAATCGTCCCACCCAACGCTCAAATCGACAGTTGCCTGCAACTTTGCAAGTATGGCTCAGATTTTCACCAAATTTTTTTCCGCGCCTCAATTTATCATGTTCTACCAGTTTGGCACAAAAATTCTGGCATTCCGTATTCGTTTTGTTCCTTTTCTAAAAGTACCACATTCTTAACTTTAGCCAAATTTTTTTACAAAAAACACTTACATTTAATTGAATGAGAACCGCCTGCTTTAAAACGCGTTTCTTGTGTAATACTTATTAGGACGGAAGTCAATTATAGGCGAATGTAAACTACTCTGCAGAATTGCGTTCGATCCGATAAACTATCTATGTCTCATTTATTACATCCAATATATACGTATTCCGCCAAATCGCTACATTTCTTCGATTCCACTATAACGCGTTTCTTGCGTAATACTTATTGCAGCGAAAGAGAACAATAGGCGGTGCAGAATTGCGAGTGATACGATAAGGTATATATTTGTAATTTATTGCGTCTATATATTTCTCATTTATTACGTCCATTACCTATTCCACCCAATCGCTGCATCTCTTTCATTCCACTACTTCTGTTTCTTTTTTATTAATAACGGTTATTCTGTTTTTCATCTTAGCTTTCTCATTTATATTCAAAGTCTTTGTTTCCTATTTTAACTTGATTGGAAAATTTTTGAAAAATTTATAAAATTTAAATTTTATCTGTGGTAGTGTATTTTAGCTGATTTCTGGGTTTCTGACGCCAAAAATTAATAAAAATTGTCTTAAAGCTGAAAATTTTACACCTTTTTACGGTTTTTGTCTTTCCAAAAATCTTTGTACATTTTGTACACACAAATTTTTGGGTACTATAATATGGTGCAGTAATGATTTTAGTGTGGTAAAAGCAGAGTTTCTTAGACTTTTGGTAGTGTATTTTAGTCAATTTCTGTATCACTAAGGGCAAAAATCCATAAGAATCGTCTCAAAACGGCGCGAAGTGCCGAAAAAAGTTGACATTTTTCCTTTTGAAATGCAATTTCGCCATTATAAAGATATATAGAAGACATAATTACTCATTTCGGCGTGAAGCGCAGAAAATGTTTGCGAATTTCAGACTTTCTTGCAATTTGTGTCTTTTCAAAAATCTATGTACGTGTACAAAGACGGCCCCGAAAAGTCTTTTGTACATCGGTTACATGCAGAGTGAAAAATTTCTTGGCGTGAAATAAAAAAAAATTACAGTGCCTTTTTTTACCGTAAAGACGCTTAATATGCTTTGAAAACGCGATTTTTAAGCAATTCTGATGATGCTCTTTCTTTCTAGAACATAAAAACATTAAAAAATTTCGAAAAATTGCATTAAATTGACCAAAATATAGTCAGAAAGTGACTGTTTAATGCCAAGTCGGCGCGAAGCGCCAAAAATTTGACGAACCATGATTTAGCTAATGGTTCAAGAATTCGATTGAAGCCAGAAAATCTTCAGAAGCTCTTATTTCTAAAGCATAATTTGCGAGCAATTGGATTCAATACGTGGAAGCTCTCAATCTTGGCTGATGAACATTTAGAATGCGGCGCAAGCAGCAGCATCAGCAGTAGTGAAGATTCGAATGATATTGAGTGTGCTAATAGCAGCGACTTAGAATTTACTGATGATTCAGACAATGAAACACTGGACTTAATTTGTTTCTTGTGAAATAAATAGTAAAAAAACTTGATTTGAAAAGGCGCACCTAACTTTGCACTTGCCATTTACTACTGAATGGAGCAGTCGCTCATTATTTTTCTTCTTATGCCCACCCCAAGTATATGTCGGAGACAGAGGCTTAACCAGGATTTTGGTTCGGGGGGGCATGGACAAAAATTTTTTAAGACTACTTTTGCATTGAATGCCAGTAACCTTACGTATAGTAAAACTGAGTTTTTCGACCTTTAGTAGTGTAGCCTAGTGTTTTTTGTACAAGGTCCGTTTGTACATGTACGAAGATGGCCCCAAAAGTCTTTGTACATTTTTAAGACACAAATTTCTGAGTACTATTATATGGTACGGTAGCGATTTTAGTGTGGTAAAAACAGTTGTTCGACTTTTGGTAGTGTATTTCAGCTAACTTCTGGGTCTCTAAGGGCAAAAATCACTACTAATCGTCTTAAAAGGGCTCAGAGCGCCGAAAAATTTGACATTTTTCCTTTTAAATAGCAATTTCTGCCAGTATAAAGATATATAGAACGCACAATTACTCATTTCGGGGCGAAGCGCCGGAAATTTGTACGAATTTTAGACCTTTTTTGCAATTTTTGCCTTCCCAAAAATCTTTGTACCTGTACAAAGACGATCCCGAAAAGTCTTTGTACATCGGGAAAAATCTTTGCCGAGTATAGAAAAACACTGATGTAGCCTAGCTAATTTATGGGTTTCTGACGATCAAAAATACAAAAAGCGTAAAGCGGCTCTAAGTACCGAAAATCTTTGGAATTTTTACCGTTTTCATGTAGAATTTACGGCCTTTCTATTGGCAAACATTTCGGAAATTATAAGTGGCGCAAAGTGCCGAGAAATTTAGTCATTTTTTACCGCCCTTAACATTTTGTAGCTCGGTGAATACTCATAGTCTGACAGAGCAGAAAATTATCAAATTTGTACAAACCAATTTTGACAGTTCAAGCTTCTAACAAGAAAACTGCGAATTACTAACTTTGTCTGAAGATATTTTGAGTGATTCAGGCTTTTAACCCAATGCTGGAGCTTTACAAAAAAGAAAGATCAGTAACTGGCGGCGCTATTCGCCGGAAAATTTTGACGTTTTTGCACTTTAAACTCAATTTATATCGCTTAAATCATGCAAAAAAGACAAATTAATGCCGGCGCGAAACAACGAAAATTTAAAAATTCCCAACTCTTTTACCTGGCTTGTTCTCCCTAAACTCTCGTTGCATAAGTACAACAAGATTTTGCGGTTGCGGGGGTCTGGGATGGCGCGCTCAAGCTTTCCCAGCGGGGTCCGGGGCTGCGTCCCGGAAAATTTTGTAAAAAAAGCATTTTAATGTTAAATAGTAACGTTGAAATTTTCGCGAAATCGGCAAAAATCTCGGTTCTTAATCAAGCAAGCCCAAAAACAATTAAAATTGATGAACTTCTACATTGCACAAGACTTCTGAGATGAAATGCGTTTTTTACCTCTGCTAATTACATAGCGCAGCAACGGATCGCTGCCAATAAGATATAGAAAAATTTATCAATGAAAATTTTGTCCTTACCGTTTTCAGGCCCATTTGTGGCCTTCTATTTACAAGATGCAGTTCAGAAAACAGGAAATTGCCAAAAACACAAGAAAATTTTGCCATTTCTTTCATTTAAAATAGGATTATGTGTCCTTGTAAAGAAAGACAAACAAAGCAAAGAATAGACAAACTGGTACACAAAAGACAAACAAAGCAGAGAATAGACAAACTGGTACACAATCATTTTCGCACTTTTACTATTAGGCTCAACAAGCATGCGCAGTTTCAATCAACGAACAAATACCTAGAGCATTAAGTTACTAAAGTGATGTGAAGTGCTGAATTATTTTAGCTGATTCAAGCTTTTCAATTCATTGGATCTATATAACAATATAGAATAATGACTCGGCGCGAAGCGCCAAAAATTTTTGACGTTTTTGCCTTTTTGAACTCAGTTTTCTGGACACATTATTGCAACAGACAAATGAACAATATTTCTGAAAAAATTTCGGGGGTGGGCATGTGCCCCCAATGCTCCCCCCTGGCTACGCCTATGGTCGGAGATTATAATTGAATTCTGAGCTGGCTGGAGGAAAATTTGAATGGCACGCAAAATTATGCATGAAAATGGTTTTTTTGGCACAAAATGGCTGCTTCAGGGATCATATAATTGTGCATACTGTGATATTGTCACCTCTCAGGGTGGCGCTTTCCTCGCTTCAATCGTACTACGCAGCCTTGCCTTGCAGACACAATTTTTTGGCTTCAAAAAGATTTTTTCCTCGTGAGATCTTCATTTATTTGAGTGCGTTGAATTGTGATAATGTTCTTATTTTTATTTTATGCCTGCCGTTTAATGGTATCTGCTATAATCGTTATTTCAGATTGATGCCAGTCAGGATTGTGTTGAACAATCCTGAGACATTTCCACATCACACATTCGCTCATTTTAAAAAAGTTTTTATTTTCTACCAAGGTTTCCTGCTATAAGTGAGGAACTTTGATCAAAATACATGAGTCACCGTTAAAAGCAGATGGTTATTAGCAGTCTGTTTTTATATGAGTCTGCAAATACTAAGTCACTAAAAGTGTGTTAACTCATATCAAAAAGTCTGATCCATGAAACTGACTATGGTTAGCATCTATCAAAGTTTCCTACTCCTATCAGTATTACCCACCCTTCCCATCTATTCAACTTATTTCTATTGCAATCCCGTCTGCAGCTCAAGAAATTATTAATGAAAGCTGTATATTATATTTCACTCATTTTAGGTACCTACCAAAATGACACTGACTCGGAAAAAATAATTCAGTGGCTTTAAAGGAGCCCTTATTTTTTGAACATGTAATCTTGTTCCTAAATTTTGAGCAAGAAAATGATCAAAATGAGACGCAACTTTTTGGTGAATCGGACTGAAATTGATAATCAGGAGAGTTTGCAGAAAAAGTCAATTTATTATTTCTTGTAGTTATTGTTGGCTCTTTAAAATAATAAAACTGTCGAAGTTTCCCGCAATCAAAGTTACCCCACTTTACCTTGCATTTTGCATAAAAACAATTTCTAAGAGCAGTTTATCGAATTTTGCATAGTAAAATTTTGGCAAGCATTTTTGATTTCTGGCCGATCGCTACATAAAACTGAAGAAAATCGACAGAACAGTTTTGCCTAAGCGCAGTACAGAGGAAACTGTGTGTGTAATTTAGCCATATAATTACCAAAATATTGTTTCTTTGCTAGTATAGGTTCCAAAATTTATTTAGTTACCTACCGAACTATATGATTTATTATTAAAAACCTAACGAAAAATTTAACTTGATTAGTTAGTACTTTTTTAAAAATTAATTTCTTTCTTCATTTTTATTTAGGTTCTAAAATTCTACTTTTCCTCGCAGTAAGGTACCTGTTTTGAGAATATTTATCCAACTTCTACCAGATTCACGTCGTCCCTTTCAACGCGTAACAGACAACGTAAAAACTTTGTGGTTGCTGCTTGTTTTCAATTAGTATTGGTGCTCTTCCGCATTAAGCTCGTTCTCTTAGGAAATTTATCGACGCAATTGATAAATTTCGATGTAGGTAGGCAGGTAGGAACTTATAACATTTTCACTTCTAAAAATTCACTTAGGTACTTCGCTTCACGTCAGTGTGATATGCTGATTGTTAGGGAAAACCTTTTAATTTTAAGCTTGTTGTTTCTTGAGCGCTCATTTAACTTGGCCTTTTCGTTTCAAGTGTATAACCTTAATGTTTAGCATTTTGATAATTATTATACGGTTCGATTAGCCTCGGGTTCGTCCTAAGCGATGGATGTTCGTGGACGATTAGCTAAGCTTAATGATCCTATTGTTAAGAATTACGATTTGCTCACTAGCAAGCTAAAGATTACCGAGCTTCTAATTTCGCATTTAATTAAAGAAGAATGTTTGAGCGACTTAGAAATAGTGAGCTGCATTTAGGCTATTCAAATTATTGCACTTCTACTAATTAGCAGTGTTTCTCGTAAAATAAATTGCTTTGGTAACGATCCTTAAGTTTGGATATATTATACCGACATTAGCTTTTATGCTCTGTCGACTGCTTAATGGAAAATTTCGTTACTTAATAGGACTTATTGTAGATGACGTCATAGGGTTACTATTTTTCAGAAGAACCCGAATTTAAATTTCAAATTAATGAATTATGAGATACGGGAAGTTCATGTGTAGTTATGTAAATTTCTCTTTGCAGACGCATGTTATTTGTTTCCAGGCTTATTGACTCTAATGCTATAAATTCGATTTTTTGAATGGGAAAAATCAAATTGTCAACAGTCTGCTAGTTTTTTACAAATTAGCTACCTACCGTCATACATGCACAAAATGAGAATTCGACGGGAGGGGAGTGGTGATGTGAAATTATGAAGTGCCTTTTTGGTCGAAAATGGTAGGTACGCGTCAAAAATATAATTTTTTTAGTGTTTCTGACGATGCTCTATCTTTCTAGAACATAAAAACAATAAAATTCAATAAAAATCAAAAAAAGTCGGAACAAGTTGAACAAAATGTGGTCAAAACATGAGTATAATGGCGCGAATCGCCAATTCTAAGGGCGGGGTGAAAAAATCTTTGCGGGGGGGATTTTTCTGGGAGAGGGCTGAAACCCCCATTCACAGATCAGGTTTATATGTCTACTGTGCTCAGTGCATTCACAGCATGGTAGTTCAGGGTGGGGAGTGAAATTTTAAAGTGATTTGCTTCAAGCTCAAAAAGGGTGGATATACATACGCGTCCAAAACATCGTGTTTCGGCGTTTCTGTTGATTTTTAATCATTCTATAGCGTTAAAACGCGAAAACATTCGGGAAAAAATCAAAAACTTCCAATAAGTTGAACAAATTATGTTAAAAAATGAGTATATAGCGTCAATCGCCAAAAATTTGATACTTTTGAGCAAACAAATAGCTAAAAACGCTTAAAAAGCGCGGTTTCTACTAAATTTCAGGAAAATCACAGATACGGGGAAATTGAAAAATTTCTAGGAATAACGAAAAGTTTTCTGGATCATGTATGGCTGTGCTGTTGTAGTGAAAACATGTTATAACGAGGTTAAACAGGACAGTGAAGTTTTTACATTGTTGATTTAAAGTCTGATTAAATTATCCGTATTTTCAGCAAAACAATGATAGAACAAAAGTTTAATTGTTTCCTATGTCGAACAATAGCCTTTTAAAAAGTTTGAATAGATTATGAAGGAGTTGTGGACAATATAAAAGCAAAAGCTTGCTCTTTTTGCCTTTTTTAGTTTTCGCTCTTGGAAAACTTCTATTTTCGATTCCTTTTTCCACACATTTTTTTACCATTTTTTGACTTTTTTGCCGTTTCTAACCTTTTTTACCTTTTAACGATAAATCACTCTTGTTTGAATTCTAAAACATATTTTTATAAAAGAATTTAAAAAAAGATAATTCTAAACAAGAATTTAGGACGCTTAAGTTGAGTATATAGTTTATCAGCGTTGCAGTTGGGAATCTAGGTTATGATTTTTTAATATTGCTGATTTTTTTAGTCTAGCAAAGAAGTAAATCAAGGGAAAATACCAGAAATAATAAAGATACCAGAAAAATGAAAATGAACACTCGTTTTTGTTTCTGGAAAAACCCTATTATTCAAATTTTAGTCAAAATATTTGAACGTTTACGTTTGTGCAATCGTTTTTAGCGATTTTGGACCATGTTCCCATTCACGAATTCACGCTAATCTAACATAGTAATTAATTATATATCATCGTATGGATGTATTTTTTTCTAAAATGACTCAACTCTGCTAATTGTTCTCGAATGCTTTGGGTATGTACTTGCAAAATTGAATTAATTTTCCGAAAATACTAATATTAGCATTTTTCAAATTCATTATCAAATCAATTTTGGATTAGCTTTCTACTGGAAATAAAGATATAGCTCAAAAGAATTCGATTTTACAGATTTTGGGAAAAATTTTATGCGCTTTGGCGCGAAAGAAAGTCTTTAGAGAATTCGAAAATGTTTATTTTGGCAACGTGGGTTATAATAAGCTCGGACGGTCGCTTTTTAGGCTTCGCTCTCTCTCGCTTGTTTTTTCATCATTTTATTTTTTATTTATGTTTTTGCCATCTAGCGCTTTTGGTAAATCGTTTTCGAATTTCGCGCGCTGAATTTATGTTTTTGAATTTATTAGCTTTGGAAAAGTAGTGAAAAACTATATTGTTGTACGAATTTGTATTTTCTATTGAGCGTATTTTTTAAAAATCTCCAAAAAGATGTTTTTTACCGTCTTCAAAATCCATTCGGCATGCGATTCGTACATGTGTGTAATAAGTAATTTTGAATAATTTTAAGCCTCAAAATTATTTAAAATTGTTTTCAAAATAATTAGTCAATCAATATTTGCATTAAAACATTAAGCTGTTTGTAGTTTGCATTTTTACCGCATAATACTTTTCAACCTTATGTTGGATACATTAGGTATTTAAAGTTATAAAATTATTATAAAATTGAAATTGAAATTAGAATGGATCGAACTAATCAAAATTATAACTGTTCTTTTTGTAATTCAAAATAGTTTTGAACATTTTTAAGACGCAAATTTTTTGAATTTTGGAATTTTTTGAATTACATGAAGCTCCAAAACTTAGCAGATTTATTAAAATCCATCAAAAAACTTTTCGAGTTACCAATTGATCCTGTGTCAGAAATTTTACCGTAAAGAAATTAGTCGAGCCTCCTTCATCAATAAATATTGATCAGTTGGTTCCCACAGTATTTTTCGAATGTAGAATTCCCAAATTTTTTCCGGCGTTCTAAATAACTTTCGTTTCTTTCCATACGCAAAGGAATATATGAGAGCGAGCGGAATAAAAAAACCGCAGAAGGTAGCCAAATTACTAGAAATAATCGAACGAAAGCATGCACTTGCTGAATTTCATAAGGGTCTCATCGGCGCCGGTGAATATAGCTTGGCCGAGGCTCTGAAGAAGGAGTTGTGATGCTTAATTATACCTGATTGTACCCCTTATTTCTATAGCACATAGGTGTAACAGGGGTTTTGGGGGTGCGTCAATGTCCTCATCCTCAAAAGTTAGATCTCAGAAATCGAAAACACTCAATTTAATACCCACGATTTTTTTGCTGTTTAAACGATCAAAATGGTCGAAATAGCGTATAAAACGTTTTTTCGTGGTAATATAGCATTTTTAAAGCATTTTTAGTCGATTTTGACTGCATTTTATAACTCTTAATACTTAAAAATATAAAAATTGATCAATTTCTGACGCATTTGAATAAAAAGTACATAAAAGTACTAATCCGGCGCGAAGCGCTGGAAAAATTTTGACATTATCCTGCTTTTGGACTCAAAAATTATGCAAAAAACATTCCGTCAGCTCAAAATCACCGGCCAGTACCTGTCTGGCTGACCCTCTAGTGGGGGTACTTCCCCGTCACCCTCCCCCTGTATGCATGTATGGCCTACTCTGCCGTTCTAAAGGCAGGGTAGTACATATATGCGTTTATTTTTCACATTTCGACTTATTTTGCTGATTCTATTGCATGAATCCTGCAGATTTCTCGGTTTTTGAGAGATTTCGAAACCTGAGTGCTCTTGAAAAAAGATTGGAATATGTTTTATGAGAATGCTTTTGGCTGATTAAGTTTGCTAGAAGTTAATTTATTTCTTATTTTATTTTATTTATTTATTGTTTGGTCTAATAATTAATTAATTAAATTATTTATTTATTTATTTATTCATCTCGAGCTGTATTGAAGTGAAGTAGCCTTAGAATTGTTTTAATTATCAATATTGCGCAGAAACTCACACGGAATCACAGCTTTTCAATAATTTTTTTATCGTTCTTATGAAAACCTTCAAAAATTTTTTGTGGCCATTTCGATTTATTTCCCCGAGGAATTTTTCATTTTTCATTCTGTGGGCTAGAAACTTTCAAATTCCTCGTTTTTGCTTTTTATTTCGACTGCTCGCTGCTTTAGTTGTATTTGTTGCCGTCCGTTGACGATGTTTGCGGGTCCGCATCCGGGTTTTTGGGCATTAAGCTTCATTCGCCGTCGCAAAAATCCGTTGAAGAAAATCAAAAGTTTTACGAGGCCGAAATTAGGGCATTCCATGGTGAGACCAATAACTGTAAAAAAAGAGGATAGGCTTCCCTCACCATACATGCTTATAGGGAGTGGTGAGAGGGGTATTACCCCATCTGAAGGGTTCGAAATTTCGGCATTGTTTAGTCATTTTAGCCGAAAAATACTCAATTTTGAAGCGATTTCGAGCTAATTAACCTCAAAAGCGCAAGTTACTGTATCAGGTGCCTATTAACCATTTGCTCCCCCTGTGGCAGTAACCAAAGACAACCTAAAGTCGAATTAAATTTCAGTTTGTACAGAATTAAAAACGGGATTAATACATATGCAGGGTGGCTAAAAAGGCGAATGGCTGGTCCTCGTATCTTTTGTAATACTGAACCAAATTAAACGCAGTTTGCTTTGCCAAAGAGCCTGTGACCTCTGCAAGAACTAAGCAAAATCAAGCGGAAGTTTTTTTTCGAGTCCTGAAAGCATTTGCTACATATATTCTTTCCTTTGAAACTATGCAACTTTACGGAATCGTAAGACAGTCAAGTGCAACATATTTAATTTTAAAGCCCTTTTGATAGTCTATCATTGATTTGAGAACCCGTGAAAAAGGCGCTGTTGTTACGCACAGATTGAACCAATTGAAATAAAAATAGGCAGAGCAGTAAACAAATAATTTTAGATCCTTATAAATCGAACCGCGTGAATTGTCTTTTTTCGTTAGGGACTTACGCCGTTGTAAAGATAGCTCATTTAGGCAAAAATATGCACAAAAGATGAAAAAATCAAGTTTTGCTCAATTTAGTGTAAATCAAGAGAAAGTTAGGCAGCATAATTAAAACTTGATAGCATTCTTGCAGAGTTAATGAGCTCTTAATAAAGCTGACCGCGTTTAAATTCGTTAAGTATCAGAGGAATCATAAGTAGTGTGGTGACCAATATGCCATTCGTTTTTTAGCCACCCTGTATAATAAATAGCTTGTGTGCCCACCGTATTTGGGCGGCACCAAAATTTTGGCGGGTGCAAAATTTTTCAAAGGTCAAAAGAATAGCCTTGAAAATGGTAGTATGGCTGAAAAACATCCTTTTTTAACGTTTCTCATCGGGCACTATCCATTGGCATAAAAAATCGCGAAAAAAACGAAAAAAATTTCAAAAATTGAATTCTGGGGGAGGGGTATTTTGGTTTCTCGGGGGGGTGTATAACCACCAAACCCCTCCCCCACGCCCAGGTATGGTGTCACCATTGGCTTTTTATTGTTCTTTGAAACGGAGTGGGTGAAAGGTATAAGTTTTCAAGCAAAAAATATTATTTTCCTAACTTTTCTTAGTTTGACGCAACGCATTGGTAGAATGATCATCAGGACCTTATTTCCTGGGATATTAGGCCTTCATTTCTGACTTTCACAGTAGCCTAAATGTTTTCGGCAGCATTAGAATCGGAGGAGTTTCCAGGTCAAATGCAATGGCCGCAAAAATCATACGCTTCTGGAATTTTGATCATTTTTCGGTTTTTTTGTGACAAAATCATCGCTGGACCTTACGCAAATTCTGTAAAGCATTGTTTTGCATGTTTATTCCATGTGCCCTAGGCCTTACTTCCGCTTCGAGGAAATTTTTGTGCGACCTCGTTTTTTATTAATAAACGTGGCTCGTGCATCGCAAGCTTCTCGGAAAGCAGTGCACTTGATTTGATCGATTGTAGGATGTTTTCCGTTGTCGTAGGTTCCATATTAATATTCTATTTTAAACAATAATTTAATAACACCTAAATTCCAAATTGAATTTTTTACGAAACAATGCAAAAATTCATCAATAGCATTTACCCGTACAGCTATACGGGGAGCAAAAGGTTATATATATATATACTTGGCGCCCGGTAGTTAAAAATCCAGGAATTTACCTGTACCTGGATAACCTAACAATGTGCATCCATATCCCCGACCATAAATGATCTTGGGCGGGGGTTGGGTTAGGGGGTTTCGCCCCTTCCCAGACAAATTTTAACCCCCCCCCCCGCAGAAATTTTTTCACCCCTACCCCCAGAATGGGCGATTTTTTGAAAGATACCAAAAAATTTCTAAACATTTGTAGAACAGATGCTTTTTTAAGCGTTTTTACTTATCTGTTTGCTCGAAAGTGCTAAATTTTCGGCGCTTCGCGCCACTATAATCATGTTTGGACTATATTTGGTTTAATTAGTTCCGACTTTCTTGATTTTTTTGAAATTTTTTTGTTTTTATGCTCTAGAACGATAGAACATCGTTAGAAACGCTGAAAAACGATGTTTTTGACGCTTTCTATCATTTTGGACTAAAAAAGGCACTCTATAATTTCAACCCCCCAGCATTCCCATGCTGTGCATGTATGCCCCCAAATTTCACCCAGGATCGATCGTCCCTACTCCCATACAAATTCTTGACATTCTTTGAAATTTGTCTTCTTAGACAAAATGTGTCAAAATATAGCATGTTCTATTAAACGAAAATTGTCCCTTTTTCTAAAAATAATCGAGAATTCTAATTGAAATATGAAAAACCTTGTATGCATGTTTCCTATAAGCAGTGTATGTATACTGTAGGTATAAGGAACCAATCAAGGAATTAAGGAGTCCGGCCCGGGGTACCCTGATTTAATGGGATCCTAGATCTTGGGCCCTTGGTCCCCTTCTGCCTCTTTTATTGATTAATACATAATTTGTTATTAATTAGCGGTAATAAATTGATAGTAACGATAATGAATGGACAGCTCGATAAGCAATCCTGTTGTAAACTGGCAGATGAAGTTTTATTTAAATTTTTAATCTTGTTACAGTTTAAAGTTGTAAAACTTGTTTAAAGTTTATATTTTATTTTAATTTATTTAAAGATTGTCTAGAACTTGAAGAAGAATTGATATAATGTTTTGTTGATGCACATATAATGCCTGAAAAGGCTTATTTTGCCCAAAACACTTTTTTCTGCCCATATCCTCGCAGACACTCAACAAACATGCGGAATAATGGAAGACTTGTCCGTTGATATGACTGACATCGCCTTCAGATCAGTCGTATATGATTCGAATAGGGTACCTATTTTTAAGGAACGGCTAATCGATATTCCGTAAATTATCAAAATTTGAATGTATAGTGAAATTCTTAGAATTTGATTAAATTCAAACTTTTAAATCCGTCGTCGCCTTTTTATACCTACTTCTATCGCCATACTATGAGGTGGGGTGACCAGATTTGCATAGCATGGGAATTCTGGGAGGGGTTGAAATCATGAAGTGCCTTGTTGGGCCCAAAAAGGGTAATTATTAGACACGTAGGAATGTGGGGGTCCGGACTCCCCCAAAATTCAGAAAAATTGGAAAAATAGGACTTTTAAACGTTATTATGTGCTATTTTTCGCCTTTTTTGGGCTTAGTTCCCCCGAAATCGGTATTGCTTCCTCAGAATAGGACAGCCAGCTATTTACGTGCCTGGTAATTATGCGTCAGAAACATCGTTTTTTAGCGGTCTGACGATGCTCTATCTCTCTAGAGCATGAAAAATTCGAAAAAATTGCGGATAAAATCAAAAAAAATCAAACAAGTTGAACAAAATATAGTCAAAAGATGAGTATGATAGCGCGAAGCGCCTAAAATTTGACACTTTTTAACAAATAAATAGCTAAAAACGCTTGAAAACTTTTTTTCTGCAAATTTTCTGAAAAGTTTTGGGAACTTTCGAAAAATCAACAATCCTGGGAGGGTGAAAAAATTTCCACGGAAGGAGGGGGGGTTAAAATTTTCCTGGGAGGGGTGTAACCCATTCCCCGATACACCCTCTCCCATCCCCAAGATAATGTACGGGGTGACTGTGGACGGGATCAGGGTATATCCCTTCTTTTTTCGAAAATTGAGGTTTTAGACTTTTTTATGTCTTTTATTCATTTTTTGCCTAAAAATAGAACGTGTCTTACTCCTAAAAATGGCGTAGTACATCCTCTAATTTGGACCCGATACATCTTTATTTCTTTATTTATCGTAATATTCCTTTCCTGCGTGTGTTTGGCCATCCATAGCTCTGATTAGGACAGGCGGTTTGATTTTATGATGAATTATTAGCAGATTTATAGCCGTATTAATACATGGGCAGCAGCTTTGTGTGGGGGTCTCTCCATTCCCCTTTTACATGTCTGTTGTCCATGTATGAATCTGGTGCATCGTTATTGAAAGCAGCACCCACGATTGATAAATCCCAGGCAGTAAAACTGTCATTCACCAAATTTGGGTTATCTTAGGAGCAAAAGTTACATAAAAACGATAAATCCGTCGCGAAGCGCTGAAAATATTGTCTTTATTGCTTAAAAAAATACTTTAATGCTAAATCGATCTTGGTGGTTTTCCAAACGCGTTTCTAGAATTTTTTCAATTATTTTCTTTGGTAGATTATGGTAAAAAGTATTCGGACTACAAAATGTTGTCAAAGCGGGCAATTTTCACTGTTTTTTTTTAATTTTACGGTTTGAGTTTCATCTATGGCCGTTTATTTTTCGCTCTAAGAGTTGACATATTTGTGCTCTTAACATGCCTTATAGCCAGTGGCGTAACTTTGATTTTCCTAGGGGCGGTACCCCAAGTTTTCCTAAAACAGTCAAGAATATCTCCGAAAATTTGGCCTTCACGTACGAAATAGCGTTTTTTCGTTGTTTTACGTTTACTTTTATTTAAAATCACTTTTGGCGTAAAATTTCAAATTTTTCGAAATTTAGTGTTGAAAAACGTTCAATTACTTTGATATTAACGACAATCCGGCACGAAGTGCAGGAAAATTTGAGAAATTTAGGCGAAAAGACCTTTAGAAGCTTGATTTACTGCTCAAATTGCGGTATTTGCAGTATTTGACGCGGAACATCGAAAATTTTCAATGTTTTGCTTGAAAATTGACTAAATAGCTGTTTCATCAATTTAAATTGTTTTTAAATGTAATTCAAGAGCAAAACAGGGCTTTTAGGTCGCCATGAAAGTAAATAAATATCATTAGGAGGTATAATCCGGCGCGAAGCGCTGAAAAATTTGAGAAATTGTGATCATCAGGCGTGTAACGTCTCGGAATTTGGGGGAGTTCCGGCCATTTTTAGGGGGAGGGGGTGAATGACTTCCAATTTTTTATCAAAAATGGCCAAAAAACGCCTAAAAAATGGTTTTTTTAGAGGTCAGCACTCTACTTCATTTTATTGCAAAAGCTCAAAATTTTCGGCGTTTCGGGTCATAGGGTCGTTATTTTCCGTAAATTTGTATTAAGAGCGGCCAAAAAGCGTCACTTTTCACAGCCTGTTGAGAGAAAATTAACTTTCTTCTCGAAAAATTCGGATTTCAGGAAATGATTGGTTAGAGCATGTTCAGAAACGTGACATGCACTTTTTTGTTTACCATCGAACATTATCTGAAATACAGGGCTACAAATTTTCGGAGGACCCCGCTTAAAAAATCCTGTCTATGCCCCTGAGACTCAAAACATAATGACGCATGGGCGAAAAGTAATTAAGTTCTGGGGTCTCATTGGGAAAAATTCCTAAAATCTTCCAGTTATTCATTCACCGGGAATACCAATCGATTTTTTTTGTTTATCCTTTTTTGTTTTCTTAGCAAATGCGCCTGCTTTTTTCTAGTAAATTTAGCTGTTTGCAATCATTTTTTTGTTTTGTAGGTTTATCGTAATTTTTCCAAACCAAAGGGCTTAGCTTTAGTTATAAATAATCGAGATTTCGCGCCGAGCGGCGGATTGCCCAATCGACTAGGCACCGATGTCGATTGCGTCAACATCAGTCGCCTTTAATTCGTTTTGGGATACAAGGTTAAAATTCAGGAGAACATGACCAGCCAGGTACATATAATTTCATTTTTTATACAATTTACGTTGATTTATCAGAACTTGCCCTTATTTTCTTCCTGCTCTCGTAGGTTCAGTTTAATTTAATTAAATTTAATTAATAAGGCCCGGTTCCTTCGAAAGTTTCGATTTTTGGTCCCTCTCTTCCAAAATTTTTTTGGAGAAGACTCACATTTCTAAAACCATTTCTGCCATTTTTGACTAAAATAAGTATCACTTTTTGTCGCTGTTTAGCGAGAAATAGGTGGTCGTTAACCACACATGGGCGTGGGGGGTTTGGGGTATGCACCCCTCAGAAGTTGAAATCCCCCCCAGAAATCAAAATACCCCCCCCCAGAATTCAAATTTTGAATTTTTTTGCTTTTTAGCGATTTTTTGATGCCATGGGATAGTGCTTGATGAGAAATGTCCAAAAATTGTGTTTTTTTCGCCATACGACCACTTTTAAGACCATTTTTTGACCTTCGAAAATTTTTTCACCCCTCCCCCAGAATTTTGATTCTGCCCACCTATGTCGTTAACCCCTCCCATCGACGAATAATCCTCCCTTTGCTATGTTCCTAATTGGGCTTGTCAGAGTTATGATTAGAATTGAAGTAAAAATAATTAAAAATTGAAATAATTAGAATTTTTTAAATTTTTAAATAAATAAAAAAAATTAGCAATTTAAAGTAATTTTGCGAAAATTGTAAGTAAGGTCACTCGCCATCATACATCATACATGATCTTAGGGATATCTACAATTTTTAGGCCTACAAATGGCACTTTAGAATTTCACTCCTTCACACTTAGAATTCCCATGCTATGCATGTATATTGGGGTACCCCGATCCACGCCTGGGCGTGGGAATATGCACCCCCCTCCCAAAAAACCCAAAAAACCAATATACCCCACCCCCCAGAAAACAAAATACCCCCCAGAATTCAATTTTTAAAAATTTTGTTCGTTTTTTTCGCAATTTTTTGATGTTAATAGATAGTGCTCAATGAGAAACGTCGAAAAATCGTGTTTTTTCGCCATACTACCACTTTTAGGGCCATTGTTTGACCTTTGAAAAATCTTGCACCCCCAGAATTTTCTTGCCGCCCACATATGCCCCGATCCCCCTGTTACATTTATATCATGTAGCATTGTTGCTGATAAGCGTATGGTATAGGATATGATAAGCTATATGCAAAAATTCGCGCGCAAGGACGAACACCGGAAATGCGATTCTGCGGTAATCGTGATATTGAGTCACGGCCGTAATGGACGAATTTACGGCGTCGATTGCAGGGACGTGCCCTTGGCACACCTGGAGGACCCCTTGAAACCAGCTCGATGCGCAGCTTTGGCTGGCAAGCCCAAAATTTTCATTATTCAAGCCTGTCGGGGAGGTGAATGCGCATTTGTCTTGCACCCTATGTCCAAGGGTCCAAGGGGTCAAGATCCCGGACATTAGCCATATATGTATTATGAAAATTTGGAACTTATTAATTCAATAATGAATGCGGGGGATTATTCGAACTTTTCTTCAGGAAAAATTTGAAATCTAATGAATCTAATGAACTTTCGAAAAATTAAGAACTGAACCACACCTGTAAGAGAGGGATGGGGGATTCCCCATCCAAACTTGGCCGTCCTCCCTCCACAACCCCCCTCCCCAGGGCCAAAAAATTTTCAACTCGCCCTCTCCCCCTTATTTTTCGAAAATATTGAATTATGTGGCCGTGTTTAGGTGCTTGGCCCAAAATTCAAAATTCGAGGTCGGTACCACACTTGTGCATGGGGGCATTGGGGGTGCAGCTCCCCAGAAGGCCGAATATTCCCGAAATTGAAATGATCCTAGAATTTAATTTTTGGAAACATTAATGTTTTTTCGCAATTTTTTGATGCCAATAGATAGTGCTCGATACGAAATGTTGAAAAATAGTGTTTTTTTGTAAGGCCACCATTTTTAAGACCATTTTTCGACCTTTGAAAATGCACCCCACTAAGAATTTTGGTGCTGCAAACCCCATAAATTTCGAGCCGTTACATTTATAAACCCAACCAATTGATTGAATAATTCTAGAAAAGCTGTTCTGTTTTGAATAGATACTTATAAATTTAATCAAAAAATGTTAGAAGACAGTTTTTCAATGAAATAACTATGCTTGGTTGGGCTGATTCGGAACATTTTTGGGGAATGGCGCCAAATCATTCAAATATCTCAAGCGTTTTCAGATTTAATTCCTTCGTCTATGTTTCTGACGCTAGTGTGACGAAAATGTAAAATGAATTTTTCCCCTTCTGTTTCTTATGTTAGTGTGAAGAAAGTTTAAATTAAGCTCGTTAATGGTAGTGCGAAGAAAGTGTAAAGTGAATTTTCCTTCTCTCTTTGTATGCTGGTGTAAAGAATGTGTAAAGAGTGGACTTTTGTCATCTGCATTCTCTACGCTAGTTTAAAGTGATTCTATGCGTAAAGTTAAGTTCAAATTTTCGTATACATCAATACGTTTTAGAAAAATATGATTTGGGCATTGATCTGACCGACTCAGCGGGTGAGGATGATTGTGAAGGAAACGTAGTGAAAAAATTGGTAACAAAAATGGCCAAATTGGACGTAGCCGACGCTCGAGTGATCAAAAAAATTCCAATGGAAGCAGATACGCTTCACGCTTACGCTACGACGCCCGGTGAGCGGACGTGCACGTGGTGGATTAGGTTCTTCACTCTAAGTGGGCAGTCTGGACCGAACATGCACAGCATGGAATTCTGGGGGGGTGAAATTATAGAGTGCCTTTTTCGGTCCAAAAATGGTAGGTACTCGTCAAAAACATCGTTTTTCAGCGTCGCTGACGACGCTCTATCTTTCTAGAGCATAGAAACAAAAACATTTCGATGAAAAATCGAAAAAAGTCGGAAAAAATTGAACATAATATAGTCAAGGCATGAGTATAATGTCGCGAAGCGCCGAAAATTTGTGCACTTTTGAGCAAATGGATAGCTAAAAATGCATAAAGAAAGTATCTTTTCACAAATGTTTAGAGAATTTTCGGTAACTTTGAAGAAAATCGTTAATTCTGGGGGTGAAGAAATTATTTGCATGGGGAGCGGGGGTGAATCCCCCCAAGATCATGTATGGTCTAGTCCTCGCGCCCATAACTTGGTTGACCTCTAGACCTCCAAATATCGACTCACCTCTAGAATTGAATTTCGGGCATGTTTTTTTGGGATTTTGCTTGTTTTACGCAACCCAAAGTCGTAGAATTCAAGTGGAGCCCTTGTATCGTCTAGATCTCCAGAATGGTAAAATTGAAGTTTTCTGTGGAAAATTAGGCAAAATGAAGGCCAAAATGGATGAAAATCAAAAAATTTTATGTAAAAATGCTTGAAACTGACCAGGAACTGAAACTCTTTCAGTATTTTTGTCAATTTCTGACGTCCCTCAGCTCTGCCATGATTAGCACCTAATGCTGGTGAGCATAGATGTACAGCATGGGAATTCGGGGGAGGGGGGTCAGGCCCAAAATTTTTTAAAAAGTGCCTATTTAGGCTAAAAAACGATGGTACACGTCAAAAACACTGTTTTTGACGTTTCAGCAATGCTCCTTCTTTCTAGAACATGAAAACGTAGAAAAATTTGAAAAAATTGAGTAAATTGAACGCAATATGGTCAAACAAATGTTTGTATGGCGCGAAAATTTGAGATTTTTGAGCCGAAAATGGGCTAAAAACGCTTAAAAAAGGCACATTTTTTACAATTTTTACCAACTTTTGCGAAAAAAGAATCTATAGTTCTTGGGGGTCATAACCCCCTAGACCCTCCGCCAGGAATACCTCTGCTGGTTAGTCCAGAGAGTTGAGAAAAACAATGAAATACAAAATAAAAATAGATTTAAACCGTCCAATGATTTTATACAGTGACGGATCCAGGATTTTCCTAAGGGGGGGGCGGTACCCCTAACGGGGGCGGAACCGTGACTTGGGCGGAAAAATTAGCCATTTTGACCCAAAAATTGCTCAAAAATCCTTAATTTTGCGCACTTTTTGGCCTTTGGGGGCGGCCCCCCCGCCCCCTCCCCTAAATCCGCCCCTGATTTTATAAGTGCGTTTTTAGTGGACTGAAAATAATCACCTATTCGATGCCGAAGAACTTCATTCAAAGTTCAAATTTTGTGACCCGGCGTTCGTGTAACTTTTATTTTTTTGTTGATTTCACCGATTCCTGATTACAAACTTATTCTCTCTCGGTTCTATTTGCAGACCCCATCCAAAGTTTTGACCTCAAAAGTGCCAAATTTTCGGATATACTTTTCTTATGTATATGTCAACAAAGGCAATTGTTGTTTCGGTGTAAACCGTGAACCATTCAGCTTCTTATTTTTAACAGAATCACTTACTATCGAGCAGACATGCAAAGCATGGTGGTTCTGGGGGGATTTGAAGTGCCCTTTTGGGTTAAAAATGGCTTACACGCGTCAAAAATATCATTTTTCTGTGTTCCTGACGATGCTCTAACTTACACGAACGTGAAAACTCAATGAATATCGAATAAATTGAACAAAATATAGTTAAAAAATGTGTAAATGGCGCCAAGCGCCTAAAATTTGACATTTTATAGTCAAAAGGGCGCTAAAAGCGCTTAAAACAGCATCTTTTCTATGAATATTTCGGAAAATTGCGATTTTTCTGGAGAAAGGTTGAAAAATTTACCCCGCCCCTCAACATGTGTTATGTGGTTCGTACCTTGTTTCCATTGCAAAGGCCCCTTTTCGTAATTTACATCATAATGAAATTGCAAAATGCGTCCTAATGTTAAACAGACCAAAATTGTTGTTGAACTTTTATTAAAATTGAAATTTTAAAATCAAATTAGCTAAATTTAGCCCTAATTTTACCCGTACCGCAGTGTTTTTATTTTTGTACAAGGTCCCCTTTGTATATGTACAAAAAATGGTCCCTAGAAGTCTTTGTGCCTTTTGTGTGTGTGCAAATTTTTGCGCACTATAATATGGTGCAGTAGCGATTTTTTGTGGTAAAACAGGATATTTCGACCTTTGGTAGTGTATTTTAGCTAATATCTATGTTTTTGGCGCTAAAAATTACTAAAAATTGTCTGAAAACGGCGAAAAGCGCCGAAAAATGTGACATATTTTCATTCTAAATGCAAATTCTACCATTATAAATGTATGTAAGACGGACAATTATTCATTTCGGCGCGAAGCGCCGAAAATTATTGGGAATTTTACACCTTTTTACAGTTTTTGCCTCCCCGAAAATCTTTGTACATTGCAAAAAAATCTTTATCGAATAAAAAAACTCTGCTTCCAGGATTGAAGTGCAAAAGAATGATTTGCGTAGTAATCGGCTTTGAATAAAAGTTGCGGATTGGGAGAAAATTTTCGATTTGGAATCCAAAAATACGGTTATTTAGAAATTGAAAAGTTTCGGGAAAAAATTGTCCTAGCGTTTTCTTGAAAGTTTCTAATAAGTCGATTTTAATAGTAAATCTACTTGTGGCCGAATTTTCCATCACACAAACATACTCGATCTGTTTTAAAATTTAGAAGGGTCTAAAAAATCTTCATATGTCATAAAAGTTCCGAAAATATAAGTGGTCGGCGTTTTTCGTCATGCTCTATCCATTCGCATTGAGAAGTCAGGCAAAAAAGAAAAATTCTCAAAAATTTAAATAAGGGTCCAGCCCACACATGGGCGTGGGGGGTTTGTGGGGTATGCACCCTCCCCAGAAATCAAAATACCCCCCCCAGAATTCAAATTTTGAAATTTTTTTTGTTTTTTTAGCGATTTTTTGATGCCATTGGATAGTGCTCGATGAGAAACGTTGAAAAATGGTGTTTTTGCGCCATACGACCACTTTTAAGACCATTTTTTGGCCTTTGAAAATTTTTTTCACCCCCCCCCCCCCCACAGAATTTTGGTGCTGCCCACGTATGGTCCAGCCAGGTGGACTTTTTACTGCATATGATTTTACTCGCTTTTTGGCAAAAACTTTCCATTTTTGCCTTTTTTCAGATTTTTTTGCCATTCGGGCAAAAATTGAAATTTATTCACCCCTTACCCTAGATAGCCTAAATCGGCCGACTACCGCATCTCAAAATTTTGAGCTGATGCAAATACGTAGTTAATTGTAGGATACGTTAGCTGGCGAAATTCGGTGCACGGCTCTTGGTTTATACAAACGATTTGTGAAGTTTTTAGCCAGAATGCGAAGAAAAGCTCCATCACAGACATGCTTATTGAGGTATATCGTAAAATTTGGTAGACATTTGGTCAGTTTTATGCAAAACCTTTAGTCGAGCTTGTTTCAGTCCTTCCTTTACAGCGCATTGTGATCATACATGTAATATGGGGATGGGGGATGCCCCCACCCAAAGTTGGACGTCCTTCCTATCCCCCCTAAGCCAGAAAATTTTTGACCCCCCCCCCGGTTTTCGGAATGGCGGTTTTAAGGCCGCTTTTGGCCAACAATTTGAGCTCCTTCAGCCCCCCCCCATGAAAATGCCGGGACCCCCAATTTTGAGCCTTTCCATGTATGAATGTTGGAATGCCCCCCAGTATTCAATTTTTGAAATTTTTTTGCTTTTTTAGCGATTTTTTGATGCCATTGGATAGCGCTCGATGAGAAACGTTGCAAATGGTGTTTTTTCGCCATACGACCACTTTTAAGACCATTTTTTGACCTTTGAAAATTTTTCACCCCCTCCCCAGAAAATTTTTCAGCCTCCCCCCAGAATTTCGGTGCTGCCCGCCCACCGATGGGTACATCCCTACGACGCTCCTACTTTAGTGAACTATTTTTAGCGCTTAAGTCATTCACGCTCCTTCATATAAGTTTACTAAGTATCTTTGAAAGGCTCTTACTTGGGCTTTAACTTTCTTCGAGTCTCAGTCGTGTCATTCAATGCGCTCTTAACGCAAGATTCATTAGTTTCTTACTTAATAAACTTGGTGATAATTAGGGCTTCACAATCTAGAAACTGTATTAAGAAAAGGAACCATTAAGTACCTACAGTACTAATGGGCAGAAACCCCACTACGTTACACTGCCCGTTTTGATTGGTCAATATCTCAAATATTTTGCGGAATAGAAGTTTTCCACACACAAACGTACTACGATTTGAAGACTACTAATTGGCCAAGTTTACAACGTGGCAGATGGTGGAAAAATACGTTTTTGTCCCTTTTTTGTTCGCCAAATTCTCCTTTTAGAAGTCGTGATAAGTCGAATCGAATAAAAATAAAGTACTTTCTAAGGCGTATATGTGACAGCGAATTGTGTATATTTACTTCAATATTGAGCTTTTGGGAGGTGTAAAGTCAAATTTCGCGGGTGTTGAACGTGTTTCAGTCTTGTTATTTCCTGTCATTTTCTCTGGTTATGAGTCCGGACATGATCTGAAGTCTGAAAATGTACCAAGGGTCAAACGTCGTACGTCAGTTGAGCGCGTTTATTTACACTCAACACTTGTGCAAAGTGGTTTACATCCAATATTTATTTTGTCCTCAGACCGTTGTGGCGAGTTAGTTTTTCATGAACAAAGGTCGTTAAATCAGAGTACTATGAGGATTACGAATCCGACTGAAATCTTCTTCACACTAGGTGATTGTGTAAAGTTTAAAGTGGAAATTAAAATTTAGTTCCAGAGTGTTGCGAATTTAAAATTTTCTATCTAATGTCAGAATTATGAACTGACTGTTACATAGTTTTCTCTGTACTCCGTAGTTGTGTACAATGTACATTATTCGTTTACTGTTGATTAAAGTTTACACTACAAATTTATTTTGAATCCAGAGCGTTGCAAAATGTGAATTTCCTTCTGAAATAATGTTCCACAAGGCTAGGATTACGAATCCGACTGTATGTTTTCTTTACACTTAGTAGTTGTGTAATGTTTACACTGAAAATTATTCAAGTTTTGGAGCATTGCGTAAGCTTAATTTTTTCAAAATGTTCTATGTAACGTCGCGATTACGAATCTGAGTTTAGACCTTCTTTACACCGAGTAGTTGCCTGAAGTTTACGTTGAAAACATTCGATCTGTTTAAATGAGTTCAGATTGTTTTGTTTGAAAAATGTAATGCAATTGTTCAGAACAATATTGTTTTCCGCGTTCTTGGACTGCTGTAATTATTGTGGCACGTTACCGTATGTATTTACTGGCTGATTCATTTAAATCATGCTAATTAAAAGTAGATTGCTAGCAAAGAAAAATGCTCCGATGAAACAAGAAGGACAAATATCCTCGGAATTACGCATAATTAAGGACATAAAATGGGGGACTAGGGAAAAGTTACTAATGTATGCCTGTGAAAGTTGTAAGAATCTAATAAAAATTAGACTTCCCCTGAAACACCCTAACAATTGAAGTACAATCTGCGGCTTTTGAAAAAGCGTGCCGTCACAAAACATTCACTGGCTCAGAAAAATAAGCTTATGAGGAAGCTTTGATGTTTTTTTAAAAGCTATTTAGTTTCTTATCAATATCAAATTTCTTCAGCATTTACATAGTTAATCTTCAGTGACTGGATAAGTGAATTATGACAAGCATACCGTCTTGTTAATTGCTGCCTCATACAATGCATACCATCAGGGGCGGATTTAGGGGAAGGCGGGGGCGTCCGCCCCCCCCCCATTGGCCCAAAATAGTGCGCAAAATTAAGCATTTTTGAGCGATTTTTAGCGATTTTCGGGTTAAAACGACTAATTTTTCCGCCCAAGTCAGGGTCCCCCTTAGGGGTACCGCCCCCTTAGAAAAATCCTAGATCCGCCACTGCGTACCATACTAGCGTAGCGATGCACATTATGTCGTTTTTCATTAGTGATCGCTTCTGTTCTAGGAATAAGCTATATTCATGTGATATATTTTTACGTCGGAGGTGCAACTTTCTCCTGCAGGCCGCAGAATATACTTCGATTTTTAGTGTGTTTTAGCGAAAGTCTAATTTTTTATTAGATTCGTAGAACTTTCACAGACACAGATAGGTAACTTTTCCCTATTTCCCTCTTTTTATGACCATAATGATGCTTTATTTCAAGTATATTTGTCCTTTTTTGTACCATCCGAGCATTTTTCTTTGCTAGTCTTATTATTTTTTGATTTGTTTATCTTTTTTAAAATTGTGTAAACTCACTTCAGAAGCAGTAAGTTTTAAAAAAGATTTAAATCTGAAATAATAAATAATAATTATAATAATAATTTTTCTTTTATTTTTTTAGCTTCAAGACTGTTGTTCTGCAATAGCTTTAAGCCATCCTATTTTTTTTATCCTTGCGCAAATCGCTTAAATTGTTTTTGATTAATATTTCTTGTTAATCATTGTTTTTGTGTTTTTATCCGTTTAGGCTTTTTCGTTCAATAGAGTTCAGCTTTTATCAGCAAAACTCTTTGATAAATAGTTTGGATAGTTAGATGAGATGCCTTCCGCCTACCGTGTATAAATCACAATTTTTAAAATTTACCTGGCTTGTTCGGACGAGCATAATTAGTTGTACGATTTTGACTAGCATTTGCAGTATGCTTATGTAAAGCTGCTCTCTATAGAACGACTCCTTGTCAGGCGAAACAACTTCCATTTAGCTAAAATAGGTGAAGCGAAATAGAAAAAATTCTGATTTGTATTTTGAATATCTCTAAGTGTTTAAAGTTCGAATTGATCAGATTATCTTTTATCCCTTCGATTTCAAATTTGTTTCCATATTTTAATAATTTGAAATTTATTATTATTTCTTTTTATCATATTTTATTTTATAATCGAATTTGACTATTTTGACTGCAGTGTTTTCTTCTATTCATGTATTCAACATCGCGTTTTCGCTATGATGTTTTCTAATTTTGTTAGTTTTGATTTTTTTAAATTTCTATTATTTTTTGTGTGTGGTTTAGGTATCTGGGCTGGTTGCTAAACGCATCAGCTCTTCGCTGCACGTGCAATCGACCGAATTCGCTTGCAAGTTGCAGAAAGAGTTTTATTTTTTCCCGGGCGTCGATGACGATTTGAATATCAATTGAGAAACTTGCCTTAATTTAGCCCTTTTTTATTGTATTTACCGATTTTTTTTAATTCGGCTCATTCTAGCGCGATTCGTTTCGTTTTGCTTGCCTCCGAATCAAAATTGTGCTGTTTGAATTTTCGAATTTTGGCTGAAATATTGAAGATCAGACTGTGGAAAAGTCTACCTTTGATCAAGGTAATTGGGTAAACGATCATTTTTGGCAACTATCAGTGAATTTCTATCAGGATTCGCCTACCCATTCATTGCACATACGAATAATCGAACTTTTTCGCATAATTTTTTCGTGCAATCTGTTGCATTTATGTTGTTTTGTACTTCGCTGTTATCACACTGCCTTCTTTTAAATAAAGATAAAAACTTTGCATACCGTCGTATGTAATGTAAGTACGTAGCCAGCGTCTGAATTTGAAATTTTGCATCAGAACTTTCTCATAAATTTTCACATGTAAAAAATGCTTGAGAAATTGATTTAATCCGGTTAAAGTACCATTTGTCGACTTTTATGAATGAGTTGTATCATTTGGTATAATAAGATCGCAAAACAATGAAGTTTCAAATCGGCTTTTGAAAATCTCGCTACAAATCCATATCTAAAGGCGTGTTTATGTAAATTAACCCTCCGTTTACCGTGTCCTATGCCGGGGGCATAATGAATCACTTTCGTAGCATTTTTTCTGTTCTACCTTATACATATGTCCGAAACTTTGTCTAGCCTCGTTTTGGCTTCAGTTACATCGTTTTTAATTGTTTAGCTCGAAGAGGACCTATAGAGTAGTACGAAATAGGCATTTTTTGGCCTATTTACAGTGATATCACAAAAACTCAAGATGGGAAAATAAGGTCCTAATACGGAAATTTAGTGGTTTATTCCTTTCCGGCTCTTTAAATGCATCCCCTGGATATGTTTCACACAACAGAAATCTACTTTTTCTTGTTTTTGCATAATGTTCCACAGGTGCTTATTCTTATGCATTGTAATAATTTTTAATTATACCACTTTCAAAAATAATTTTCACAAAAAATAACATACATATTCAGAAAGCGCATAAAAAATTGCACTAAATGAAAGTAATATCTTTCAGAGAAAGTTAAGACCCTAGCACTCCTAATATGGGACAAAGTAGCACATTCATGAATTTTACGTAATAGATGTCCTTCATAGTGTTAGCTATGAATAAATATAGTACGTACAAGAGCAAACAATGTTTTTACATCGAAACAGTAAAAAAATTTGATATGGAGCCCAAAAATATGCTAAATATGCAATATAACTAGTTGGAATAAATTTTACCCCCCCCCCCCACACAGAATATGTATATGAAAACCTATCTTTTCTTGTTTTTTTCATGTCTTGCAGTTGTTGGACGTGAGCTACACTGTATAATAAGAATTACTTAGAAATAAAAACGTGATACAGAAGACATTGTTTTCGAACACCGGGAAAAAGGTTTCATTATGATATCATTCCATAACTTCTTCAAGTTTTTTTAGCCCGCCAGAAATTGAAGTCTCAGAAAATCAATGATTTTACTAGTCGAAGAAATATAATTTAATTTTTAAGGTATTCAAAATTCGAAAAAATTTATTCGCAATTCATTATTTAATCAATTCATTCTTAATCCAACATTTAATTAAATGATAACTTAATTAATTTAGTGATTATTAAATAATTAATTTAAATTGATTAATTTATTAATTTTAATTAATTAATTTTAATTAATTACTTTTATTTAGTATTACAGTCTATCTTATGTTGCTGCTTATAAGCTGTTCAAAAATTCATGGATGTCGAAAGATAACTATATGCAATTAAGCACACACTTTCTTCCACTGTCTGTCTTACACTTTGTTTACAAATTGTCGGTAATATTGCAGAAAAAGAACAATAGAGATCCTATTCTGATTTTAATCGGCAATATTGCTGACAAGATTGGTGATATCGCCAATCGCCAATGAAAATTGGCAATGTCGCCGACTGAAATTGGTGCTATCGCCTATGTCCCGGCCGAAAATCTAAAAAATTGGGACACTTGTAAAGTGGGAAAAGCGGTCGGCGATATCAGCCATACCGGCAAATTCAATTTTGCGCGGGCTTAATTGAAGAAGCGATTTATGATGTTAGAAGCTAACAGGCACGCAGCTGGCCCTCCTATTTGGGGGGACCAACACCAATTTGGGGGGTCTAAGCCTAAAATAGCACAAAATAACGCGTAAAGAGTCTTATTTTTCCGGTTTGTTTTTGAATTTTGGGGGGTCCGGAGCTGCCCTCCCTAGGCCTTCCCACAGCTACTACTTGCCTGGAAACTGATACAGTGATAAAAATTTAGCCGAAATGAGCCGTTTGGAACGGAACATATGTACTTACATATATACATACATATACATTAGTTTATTGTTTGACATACTGCATGGAATTCGCACAAATTATTTTCATTATATTACTTTTACACCCGAATCCTTCATCGCTCGACATGCCATACCTTCGAAAACATTCGCTACCGACTCCGTCGAATAAAGGAAAAATTGAGCGCTATAGTGATACAAATAATAGTTTTCCGAGCGGATCCATACACTTACAGTCTGTTTCACATAAGTTCGTGCATAATTTCTAAGAATTTTCATCGACAGTAAGCCGAGTGTTACGATAATTACACAATTCTATAGTCGCAATCTGTAAGCTTATTGTGGGAGATAGTTTTGAAATTTATGACCGAAGTTGTGTGAAACAGACTATAGTTTGTTCCATTCCAATCATCTAATTTTTGCTAGTCTTATTAATGTTGATGGATTTTTCAGTGCACAGATAGCATATTCATTTAGCCTCTCGTAACACCTAAAGTCTGTTTCACATAACTTTAGTCATAAGTTTTAAAACCATCTCCGACAATAAGCTGACAAATTGCGATTATAGCATTCATTTGATATATAATTATCGTGACCATTGGCTTACTGTCGACGAAAATTCTTAGAATTTATGCACGAAATTGTTTGAAATAGACTATATTGCTTCAAAATCTTATCGACGTTCAATGCTCTTTGCTTTACATGTGGCGCATCTAAAGGACTGCCACAACAACCATAGTCTGTTTCATTAGGCTTTTAGGTTTCTGCAAAAGTTTGAAGTGATTACAAAAGTGTTTTAAATTAAAGCGACAAATATGATATTCTACGGTATATCGAGTCATATAGAAACGCATGCAGGTGTTAAGCTGCATTACTGTATCATAATTTTAAATTACTTTTGTAGCCTGATTTTTGCGAAGGGATTTAAAAGAAAACCGCAAAGTTAAATGAAACATTATAAGCCGTAAAATATTCTGCTATAGTAATACGCCGTAAAGCAAAAATGGGTCGTTTGGAAAAGGAACAGACTGTAGATAAAACAAAACAGACTATAGGTGTTCGGGCGGGGTCCAACAATTTAGCTTTGCTATCGCTTTTGTAAATTACCTATAGTCTTTTTCATTTGTCCTTGAGCTTTTTCAGTAAATACTTTTGAAGGCTACAGTAACCATTTCTTTCTTATTTACTGTACGTTGTTGTATCTCACTGTAGCTACGCAGCAAAGAAGGGATTTTCAATAACATTTTTATGGACTAATTTATTTTCGTCTGTCAGCAGATCAATCAACTTTCAGAAAAAAATCGTGCATTCGGCTTATTTTAAGTTGACACTCTAAACACAATAGACTAATATGTTAAGAGACGCAAAGAACTCCCACATAGCTCAGCGGAAAAACGTCTGCTTATCGTCGAAGCAACCCGGGTTCAATGCCAGGTTATAACTTTTTTATTCAACGTACATATTGTATTATGCCCCAGCACTTTCTGTTTCACACGACTACGGTCATCAATTCTAATAGTATCTCTGACAATAAACTGACAGATTCCGATTATAGCATTGATCTGATGTATAATTATCGGGTCAACGACGTTTTCGCGCCTCAATTTGGACGCCAGCAACTTAAAAATTATTCTATATTAAGCCAATTTCTGATCAATTTTAAAATAAATTATATAATTAGAAAGCAGGTTCTACAAGCTACAAAATAGCAGATTGTTCTTTTCGATTCGATGAGTATTCATTTGTGTATGACTGAAAAAAGTGTAGAAAATCCAATGTATTTTTAGATGCATTTAATTATCGCACTAAATTCAAAGATACCTATTCTGAAAGTAATTTATATCAACACGTAGAGAATTAAATGGGCTTTTAAAATCTGTATTATACTTTATCTATAAATGAAATGTAAATAAATAATAATATTACAAAGAGTGTGGCGCCAAAACGTCCCATTTCGATAATTATCGTAACCCTCGGTTCTTGAAAATTCTTAGAAATTTATGCACAAAGTTATGTGAAACAGACTATAATTATGTAACTACGAGAGTTACACGGTTGCGAACTAGTATTAGCAGTTCGCGGTAGCCATTAACATAGCCAATACTAGTAGCTATTGCGCGATAGTGTACTGTGGGCTATGTTTTCAGTTTCCCATCTTTTCCCAAATTTTCAATATAAAAAACAATAAGATACTTGTCCGGTAACATAGCATTAAGCATATGATAATAGTAATTGTTTTATGCATTACCGCTCATCTTAGTTTAGAACATTCGCTGTGAGTTAAAAGTAATTCCGTATTATGTTATTTTAACGTAAAATTTCGTTTACTGTAATGATCCTATGAGATCATCATTTTAGTTGGTTGACGTACGATTTTATCGTCAAGTACGTTTTAGTCGTTTTTTTGTGTTATTTTTGTTTCCGGCACAAGGCCGTGTATATAGCGTTAGAATAAAATATAAAACCCACCCAGGGGTTTCTTTATACCGAGGGTGAGGTCGGTGTTTCCCATCGTCGAGGATTTCTTGATAATTGGTGGAGGAATAGGTAAATTTCGTGTGATTATTTATTTCGTTCAAAAGTCTTTATTCTCTTCTCAATCCCAAAATTGATCAAAAATATTATTTAATCTTTTATGATGACTGATTAGCTTAGAGCTCGTTGGTGTTGTTTTCAAATTTCATTGTGCTACGTTCATTAGAAGAAGCAGACTCTACTGCAAAATGAGTATCCGCTTAGCTTGATTTATAAGGTCATATCAGACTTTGTGACAAAAATTTATAGTAAGAGTGATGACATGAAATTCGGGTGTGATAAACTATGCTATTCTCTTTGTTTTGCCTTACACTGGTGTGCATGGCTACAATGTACGCAGCAGAATTCTAAAAGGTTATATCTGCATTTTACCCTCAGATTAGAGTAAGGTTTGTTTACAAACCTCTCATGTGTATCAGCCGGTTTTTCAAGAACAAGGATGCTGTACCTGCTAAGCTACTCTCAAATTTAGTACATAAGTATACGTGTTCTAGCTGTATGGCTAGTTACATCAGTGAAACTCACCGACATTTTGGGGTAGAATGGCAGAGCATACTGGCATCTCATTTGCTACAGGAAAGCCAATTCAGGGTGATAGTCTATAATGCTCTTCACAAACATATCTCAAATAGCAATCATCCAATTACATCAGAATGCTTCAAGGTTATCAGTCGAGCATCTAACTCTTTTGTTCTTTTAATCAAGGAGTCATTATACATAGCACGTGATCGTCCCATTCTCAACAATAATGTTTCATCATATCCTCTAAATTTGTTTTAATTTACCACATTTTTCTTTTTCTTAAAGCTTCAAATCTTTTATTATTATCTTTATAATTTAATGGTAGGTTTTAACTTAAAGCTCCTCTTAGTTTACAACTCTCGCTTAGCAAGCTCATTTTTCAAAACTATTCTTTCATGATCGGTCGCATCTACAAATCTATTACATTCTTACGCGTCCATTTTTAAAATATGAGCTGCACCTACCTATGTTGGTAGTAGGTACATATTTTATTCTTGTACAATAATATTCACTATAGCACACTTCCAGTAGCGGATTTTGAGGAAGCGGGGGACGGCCGCCCCATTGGCCCAAAATAGTGCACAAAATTAAGGGTTTTTGAGCGATTTTCAGCGATTTTCGGGTTAAAACGGCTAATTTTTCCGCCCAAGTTCGGGTTCCGCCTCCCATCCCCCCTTAGGAAAATCCTGGATCCGCCACTGTCCACTCCACGACATCGTGTGCACAGATATCAATTTCTGAATGATCTATAGTCTGTTTCACATAAGTTTAGTCATAAATTTTAAAAACCATCTCCGGCAATAAGCTGACAGATTGTGATTATAGTATTGATCTGGTATGTAAATATCGTGACCTCTCGGCTTATTGTCGATGAAAATTCTTAAAATTTATGCACGATGTTATGCTAAACAGGTTATTGATCAACAACAAAAATGGTTTAAACTTAAACAACAATCACGATGCTGCACATACACAGCATTCGATGAACATACTCGTATAAAGTTTTACTGTGCAACGTTTTATTAATCATAGGTAGCGTATTAGCGCGTACCTAGAATATACTTGAACCCCCTGATAAGTGACTACCCCCTACAGCTATAAGATGACAATTTTGTATTGTACGGTTTTTTGAAAGACATATAATAAAAAATTCGATGCCGCATTTTTAAAAATTTTTTTACGTTTCAACCTGGTGTGTGAAGAGCGTGTAAAGTTTTACTGTACTGTTATAACAAACTTTTTAAATTTTTGCCGGCCACATGACTTTTGCAACTCAGTTTTGCAATCTGTTTAGTCTGGTTTTTTAAATATAGACAATCAAGTAAAATCTAAACGTTCTCTTGAATTTTTTGAGAGATTTATTCCCGGAAGAGCAGTGTAAAGAGTGTTAATCAAAAATAGATTTTGATCTCTTTCTCTATATGCCAAAAACTCCGGTCTCAAGAAATTTTTTTCTGGTAGAAATGTAGCACGACCCACGGACTACTTTCCGTTCACCTGTAAACTTTTTTACATTCAATACGGAGTAAGATATATGATTTTAAACTAAACACTTAGTGGATGTGTAAAAAACAGGTATTGTCTTGGGTTTCTCCGCATACCTCTCCAATTATAAGTCGGGACAAATTGAATTAAGTAAAAACAAAGTACGTCTCAGGGGCTACACATTGCAGCAAACCGCGTTCAAAAATTCAATGTTGAGTTAGAGGTTAATGTTCAAAATAAGGAGTTCAGCATGGGGCGAAGAAACAACTTTTTTCCCTATTTTGATTAATAAAACATCTTAAATATTTTGCGGAACAGAAGTTTAACATACAAATCTAGTACGCTTCAAAGGCTACAAACTGGCCCAAACCGAATTTCTTTACACTTAATGGGGAGTTAGGTTCAGACTCTTAAAGTTTACAATGTGGTCGATGGTAGAAAAATACTTTTTGGTCCTTTTTGTTCGTCATTTTCTCCGTTTATAATTTCAGGATAAGTCAAATAGAATAAAAATGAAGTACTTTCTGAGGGGTACACGTCGCAGCTAATTGTGTTACGTCAATAGCTGAGCAATTGCGGGAGGTATGAAGTCAAGATGTGTTTTTCGCTTAAAGTTACACCCTTTACACCCCTGATTTCGAAATTTACACCCCGATTTATAACTCAATACTGCGTTTTTTGATCGAAATTTGCTGCGACGTGTAAACCTTGGAATGTACTTTATTTTTATTTTATTCAACTTGCCCCGACTTCTAACCGCAGAAGTTGGCGGAGAAATCTTAGATGAAACCCGTTTTTCACATCATCCACTAGAGTGTAAACTTTAAACCCTAATATCTGAGTCCGTATTGAGTGTACAACAATTTGCTGGTACGCCGAAAAGTAGCCCTTAAACCGTTTTATATTTCTACTGAAATAAATGTCTTGAGACTTGGAGTTGTTGGCAGACAAAAAACAGGTCAAAACATGTCTTTTTACCCTCAAGATTCTTCACACTCTTTACACTGTCAGTCTGAAGATAAGTATGTTTAAAAAATAAAAATTACCGTGTTGTGCTTAGTCATTTGTCTATAATTTATAAAAACCCACACTAAACAGAATTCAAAACTGAGTTAGAAAACTCGTTTGACCGGCAAAAAATCTAGTAACTATACTTTATTACTTACTGTAAAACTTAACATACTCTTATGTCTTCCTCTTCCTCCTCACAACACGAACAACCGCAGTTGCCACTGCAGCAACCGCAGCATCTTTTGATGCGCATCAAGAAACGACCTCCGAAATCCAATGAATTCCCCAGCATCCCTCCGTGATTATAATTGTTTTGATAGGAATTCATATCCGAGTCCATGTGATCGTACTGAGCGTTCGCTCGAGTCTGAAAAATCGTGCAAATGATAAACGCTGAGAAACCCACAGGTCGTCCTATGACGTATTTTCGTTTTCGTTAACGATAATTAATTATTTTTTGATTTCGTAAAAACGAACAATTGAGCTGCTCCAGATAGCGTAATCGTTTTTTAAAAATGATAATCATATTTTTTATTCACAAAAAATAAAAAATAAAGATAGCATCCCGCGTGCTTACCCATTATTAAGTAATTTTATAGTCCTGATTGAGTAGAGCCAAAATGCCGTCACATACAGGTGCGAATGCTAAACTAGCCCAAAAAATGTTAACACTCAGTTAATAATCAAGTTTTGAGTGTTTTTGCAAAATACTTAATATTTTCACAATTTTTTGCCTCCGCCATGCCTTATTTCTTCCAGAAATCAACTTCCGCCCACTTAATTCGCCTGCCCGCATGCATGTCTACGTTGCGACATCGTCAAAGTTACTCCACATAAACGTATGAAAAATCCGTGCCTACATTATTCTATTACAGCGAGCAAATTTGGCTTGGCAAAGCGTACATCCAAATCCATTGATATGTAATTTTTTAAGCATTGTCCGACTTATTTTAGCTTTTATTCAAAGTTATATTCAATACCCGTCGTCGCATCCACACACGAGAAAAAAATTGAGTAAAAATCCCACTAATTCTGAATAAATTAATCCCTCTCTAAGTTTTGTGATGAAGTTATCAAACACTGCTTAGGGGCCGCCTAGGGTCAAAAATCTAGATAATATAGACGGAAGCGTTTATATTCCGATCCGAATATCGCAGCGCTCATTCGGGACGCTCGATTATCTCAAAAATTCAGGCCTTCCAAATTGATTACGGAATTTTTACTTTTTCACCGAATTCATAGGGTCTTTTGTATGCTCGGGAGTTTTTACTTCTCAAATCCCTATTCTTTGGGCTTATGTGTGTGTGTGTGTGTGTGTGTGTGTGTGTGTGTGTGTGTGTGTGTTGTGTGTGTGTTGTGTGTGTGTATGTGTGTGTGTGTGTGTGTGTGTATGTGTGTGTGTGTGTAAGACTAGCTGAGATTAAAAATAAATGCATTTACGGTCTTGGAAATCATAAAAAAGCGCTTTTCTACCGTGCCGGGCAAATCGAGCTAAGTAAGACTATCTTGACATAAAAAAATCAATGGAATAGGTTTAATATGTGTTTATAAATAGATTGTAAATACGCACGTTCTATTTTTATATGTTGAAGCCATCTTAACTTGCTCCAAAATACAATCTTCCTTAATTTCTATTGAGATAGTCAGTCATCTTCTGAGAATTGCGTTCTTCTACGCGGCGTTTTAAGACAAATTGACAAATTTGGCACATTTATGCCTTTGAGAAAAATTAGTACAACAAATATGACACAAAGCATCTACAGTATAATTATAGGCTGAAGTAAGTACACCTCCTGTTCTTTGAAGGTAATTTTCACTAAAATGGCCATTTTCAAGATTAACTCAACAAGCACTGGACGGATTTCAATGAAATAAATTGTTTTGGATAAAATACTTACATATTTTATTGCTCTAACTAAACTTTACATATTTTCGATTTTCCTGTTTAGTTAGTCTTGCAATCTTAATTTAATTTTCTCCAATAGCTTCGATAAACTATACAATTTATTGATTGTACATTTCATATTATTCAATGTATGAGTATGTTTCGGAGAGCCCAAAAAGCTCTTTCGAATGATAATCTACATATTTGCCTGATTGAATGAAGAGCATTTTTCAATGTGGCCGCCACGGAGGCAACCATATTGGAAAAATGCTATAATTTTACACGTTTCCATCTGTATTTCGTTAGGGTTCTAATAAATTTCGAAACTTTTTCAATTAAATAGCTATCACATTTGATGCTTTCTGCTAGAAAAGTTCTTAAAAACCATCAAAAATCTTTATTGTACGCTGAAAACGGCGCGCGAAACGTCAAGAAAAGATATTAGTTTGATTATTACCCAGAGGCACAGCGTAGAGATTAAGCCAGTGGCTAGCACTATGATTGCAACGTTAGAAGTGCAAAGTTTCGTCATTCTAATTCTAGCTAAATCCGGAACAGAAAAGTGAACAAGTCGGCAAAAATGATATTCAATTACCCAATGTTTTAAAAAGGCGAATTCAAAGTTATTTAAAGAGCCGGAAAGACGAAGCTTGAAAAAATTATTCAAATCGAAGAGCCTTCTTTTGAACTTTGAAGCTTTTGGCAAAGTATAACTGCATATGTGACCATGATTAAGTGCTACTTCACGTAACAATAAATCCCACTTCCACAATAAAAAGCCATCTTAAAATTGCATTGTTGGACCATCCAGCTGGCTTCTAAGATCCGGTGTATTTAGGAAACAAAAGGTGAGATAGCCTTTGCTAAATAAATACGAATAATTTTAGTGAGATGGAGCTTTTATCGTTAGAGACTAAACAGAAAATCCAATCAAAAAACGCAAACCAAAAATATACTCGTGAGCTTGAATATATTTTGGAGGCATGTTCGAAGTGGCCTCGAAGCCAAAATAGTATGCTCTGCCGAAATTTTAAAATCTAAGATGGAAGTAGAAGAGATAACTCTCGGCAACAGAATTTAAAGCTCTAAGTCTGCATAATTTTAATGAATTACATTCAATCACAACACTAATAACAGCAACAACAGCAATAATAATGATTATAATAATAACAATAACAATAATAATAATAATAATAATAATAATAATAAAACTAATAATAATAATAATAATAATAATAATAATATTAATAATAATAACAATAACAACTATAATAATAATAATAATAATAATAATAATAATAATAATAATAAAAATAATAATAATAATAATAATAATAATAATAATAATAATTATTATTATTATTATTATTATTATTATTATTATTATTATTATTATTATTATTATTATTATTATTATTATTATTATTATTATTATTATTATTATTATATTAATAATAATAATGATAATAATAATAATAATAATAATAATAAAAATAATAATAATAATATTGATATTAATAATAATAATAATAATATTAATAATAATAATAATAATAATAATAATAATAATAATAATATTAATAATATTAATAATAATAATAATAATAATATTAATAATAATGATAATAATAATATTAATAATAATAATAAAAATAATAATAATAGTAATATTAATAATATTAATAATAATATTAATATTAATAATATTAATAATACAAATAATAGTAATATTAATAATAATAATAATAATCATAATAATAATAATAATAATAATAATAATAATGATAATAATAATAATAATAATAATAATAATAATAATAATAATAATAATAATAATAATAATAATAATAATAATAATAATAATAATAATAATAATAATAATAATAATAATAATAATAATAATAATAATAATAATAATAATAATAATAATAATAATAATAATAATAATAATAACAGTAATAATAATAATAATAATAATATTATTAATATTTATAATAAAAATAATAATAATAAATATTAATAATAAGTACCAGTTCGTGCACGTCCAGTTCGTGCCCGTTCAGCAGCCAAAACACCGAGTTGTAATCAGACGAAATTTTGATTTTTTCAGATCACCTGGTATATTATAAATTCTGGGATCCGAAACTCTACAACCCCGCCACAAGTAAAAATTTTATTAGCGGAAAAATAAACTTCTACGGTATTCTAAAGAACTTTTGATAATAGCTACACCAGATATTTTGTCAAATTTTACTAATTAAAAAGACAAGTTGTCAAATTTCATGGATCATTGATAGATACATCATTCCTCTTTCTTGTTGTTACAACACCCGCATCCGCATCTTTTGACGCGTTTTGACATAATTTTGCCCAAAACGGTTGAATCTTGAACACTAGCTACCAAATTCGGTTCAGCTTTGATGTTCACAGCATTGAATGTTTCGGCCTTTTCTTCCTCTATTTTATCAACCGGTGAAGCAGTGTTTAAATCGCGAGAAACCTGAACAATAATAAATAAAAGAAGACAAGAAATTCGCTAGTAATAAAAAGATAATAAGGAAATATTGGAAAATTTGTAAACAAATTTTTGTTTAGAAAATATATGATGGTGTGAATTAATTAATTTATAAAATTGTATACTTTACCTATTAAGTATGTTTAGAAGTTTCTTTGCACTTTTATATTTTTATTAGAGAGTTTTATTTAAAATTCTCCTTCAAAATTTAATCAGTAAAATGCTAATTTGTTTACTATTGAATAAATTATTTTATTAATCCAAAGATAATAACTTCCCGCAAATCTATTAGAATTAAGGCAGGTAAAAAAATTAATTCGTTCCTCGCTTTCGAGGAAATATTAAGATAAACATAATTGCCGTATTATAGTCGTAATTAAATCTCAACTCACTATTTTCAGAAATTCGGTCTTCTATTTAGTTTACTCGACTCAAAAACCTGATGACAGCTGTAAAACCTAAATTTGTTTTCCAAACATTAGTCAATCAAGGTTTCCTTTTTTGTTACTTGGTGAATTTTCGGCAATGTTAGTTCAGGCTAAAATATTCTATTTATCCTAACAACGTAAACTCGAATTATCCGGAAATCTTCACAGTTGATGAGTACGATCAACAAGTTTCTAATTAATACTTTTTTTACCCGTCCGACTTTAGATTTACTCTTCTATGATAAACGAAGTGTAGTCTACGAGCTGTATTTGCATTTTTTATTAATCCAAAAAAGCATCAATGATTATCATTATAAATTACAATGTGTTTTTTTCAGTTCCTAAAGCGAATCGATTATTTTGAGCACAATCATGCTGTGAAATGAATATAAAATCTACCCAAGTGTGTGAAAATCTACTTATGTGCAAGATCGCGATCTAGACTAGACATGTTATGCGTTGTAAGTTTTAAAGGGTCAATATCTGACATGTACGTTGCAGGCAGGTAGCTGGCCGTCCTATTTTGGGGGTTCAACACCAATTCTGGGGGGTCCAGGGTGCAAAAAGGCCAAAAATAGCAGAAAATAACATTTAGAAAGTCCTGTTTTTCCGTTTTTTCTGAATTTTCGAGGGTCCGACCCCCATTCCCCCAGAGCTATGTGCCTGGAACGTTTAGAGGTCTGGGGTCTTTAGACTCCTAGAATGGGAAAAATGGGGAATTTTATGGAAAAGAGGCGAAATGATGGTCAAAAATGGATAAAAATCGAAAAATGAATTCAAAAGTACTTTAAATTCACCTGAATCTGCATAATAATGTCGTTAAGCTACCTTAGCGCTCATACCAGTGTTTTAGGTCATTCTGCCACAAAAAAAGCTCAACTTTTGACCCCACCCGACTGGTGACCCCTTCAGTAAGGTCATGCTGTGCATCTATGGTCATCACCCCAGAAGGCAAAATGAAAATTTTTCTGGCAGAAAAAAGTTAAAGATCTCTGAGAAAATAAGACAAAATTAAGGATAAGATCGATTAAACTCTAGAATTTTCTGGAAAATTGATTGAAATTGAATAGAAGGGTTAAAATAATTTCTGCGATATTTTAGCAAATATATACGTTTTTTATACAATTTTGACTCAAAAAGGCTCCCTGGCTGCAGTGACGTGACGCATCCACAGGTGGGCGGCACCAAAATTCTGGAGGGGGTGCAATATTTCTCAAAGATCAAAAACTGGCCTTGAAAATGGAGGTATTTTCAAAAAAACACCGTTTTTAAGGTTTCACTAAACCATTGTCATAAAAAAGATTGGGAAAAAAATTTCAAAAGTTGAATTTCAAGGGGAGTTTTTCGGTTTCTTGGCGGTATTTTAGTTTCTTGCGGGGGGTGCATACCCCTACGCATAGGTGTGGACGTAGCTATTACTTCTCTAGGGTGCGGTACCCCAACTTTTCCTAAAATAGTCAAAAATAGGACCGAAAATGAGCCCTGCACGTACGAAAATGAGTGACGTGTTAAGTTGTCAACTTTTTAAAATGACTTTTGAGCATCAATTTTTTTCTATAAATTACTACATTTTCTACAATTATGTGCGCAAAAAATCATTAAGTTTTTTATTTTAGGAAAAATTTGGAAGCGCTGCAAATCTAAATTTAGGCGGAAGGAAGGTTGATTTACTGCTCTATTTCCCGTATCTGCAGCATTGGAGGCACAGAACGTCGAAAAACTTAAAAAGTATTATCGAAAAGAAAAATTGAAATCAATGCAAAATACATCCATTCTTTATCTCGCCAACGATTTTGAGCCAGTGGGTTAGGTAGGGAAAGGCTGCTACCCAGGCACGTAGTTGGCCGTCTATTTTGGCGGGACCAACACCAATTTTGGGGGGTCCGGGATCTAAAAAGGCCTGAAAAAGCACAAAATAACGTTTAAAAAGTCCTATTTTTCCTGTTTTTCCTAATTTTTGGGGGGTCTGGGGGAGCGACACCAATTTTGGGGGATCTGGGGTCTAAAAAGGCCTGAAAAAGCACAAAATAACGTTTAAAAAGTCCTATTTTTCCTGTTTTTTTCTAATTTTCGGGGGGTCCGGCCGGACCCCCACCCCACCCAGAGCTCGTGCCTGGTGTTACCGCCCCTAAAATCTGCCCCTGTCTGGCTGATTGCCACAGAGCGGTCATCTGTGCATCTGCGGTGTAAATAACAAAAAATTTCGTTGCAAAAATTAGAGCAGCTAAAAGGAAGAAAAAGGAAAATCAAGAATTTAGCACAAATTTGCCTGACATTGATTGGCATAGTTTTTACGCTATTTTAGCACTTATCTCAGTTTTTGTAAAGACCATGTCGGCTCAAAACGCCTCTCTGATAATTCTCTCTGACCGGCAATGTGACGCATAACAAAATTGACGAGTAATAAAAAAGAAATATGATACAATAAAAAAATTTGTGAAATAAAAAATAATCATAATTTACTCACTGCAACTTTGAGATACAACATCAAAAAAGTGGTCAGCAACAGTGATGCGAAATACTTCATTTTATGTACTATAAGTTATTTTGGCTCGGATGGAAGACAGTCCGATACGCTTCTGCAAAATTTTTCAATAAGAGAAGCTTATTCCTGAAAATTTTCATGATTTGAAGGTAAATATTGATCATTTCGGCGCTTTATCTTCTCAGAACTCCTCTCCAAAATTTATGACGCAAAAGAAAAATAATAATAAGATGCTTTGATCAGCTTCAAGCTGGCCAAAGCCCTTGATTCACCAAGTTCAATTTTAAGCTAAGGATATGATTTATCAAGTATTCCGTTGACATAAAACTAGTTTTGAAGTATTATATACATCTCCATTTTGTATACGAAGAAATTGACTGAAATTTTTCTGTCGCGTACGTATTATACAATATACTACAATAAAAATTGATCATCCCAAAAAGCTTTTGAGGTGGTTAAAAGTCAACGATCTACAGTAAGCCAAAATTTAATTATCCAAAATTTGATTTATTTGTTATTTTTTCGATACATTTCGTGCTGTTCGCTTTTGTTCGCCGATCTTTCTATCCCACAAATCGTGCCCGTAGGACAACAAATAAAAGATGGATTCGTTTTTCGTTTTCTATTGGAGATTATTGAAATATTATCACAACGGCAGAATTTTTCTTTACACAGCAATGTAAACGATAAAATTTTTGTCAACAGTAAGCCGATAGGTTAAGATAATTGTATTAGATCAACGTAATGACCATAATATGCAGGCACGTAGCCGGCCGTCCTTTTTGGGGGATCAACGCGAATTTTTGGGGGGACGTAGCCCAAAAAGGCCAAAAATAGCACAATATAAGGATTAAAAAGTCCCATTTTTCCAATTTTTCTGAATTTTGGGGGGTCCGAATCCATCGATTCCCTCCTATAAATACGTGCCTGCCAATATGTCAACTTATTTTCATCGATAGTTTCTAAAGGTTATGCCAAAAGAAGTGTTAAGCCGACGATAATTCATTTGAATTAAGGGTAAATTTCTGTTAGATTCACTGCGAGCCGAGACGCGTCAAAACCCAACCCCCTCATTTTGACATATGTTGTGCAGTTTTTGATATTGATTATCGCTGTGTAAAGCGTTTCGCACAAAAGTCGCTTTCCGCAGAAAACGTCAAGCTCAAAGTTTGAACGATTGCCTCATTTCCCAAAATTTTATTGTCATTGCATCCGTAGCCATAGCTCTTCTGATAATGAGTGTTTTCTGATAAGCTTTTTTAATTTCGAGTTTATATTTTTGTCTATCTAAACATGATATAATCCGGCCCGCTTGAGATGTATTGCTCGAGCGACAGAGTCGTAAAGTACAAAATCGCATGACTTAAAACCCGGAAAATAGCAATTTTTCGGCCATAACTCCCAAATCAAGCTCGGTAATGTACACGAATTTTCTCAAATTGTAGACTATTCATTTGTCTAGCCATGTGATACAAACTTTTTGATCTCTGTTAAACGATAAAAATGAAAAAAATTGAACTCGACATGTACAGTTCTTGATAAGCACTCATGATGTATGAAAACTTGCCTGATATTTTCTGTATAATTTCTGACTCTATCGTTCGCTTTGCTTGATTTATTGATTCATATGTATTCGAGCTTTTATCCAGAATAATTAAGTAAATGAATCTAGAAAAAAAACAAAATTAAAAAAAATTAAATTCTGGTTGGGGGAGTATTCGGCCTTCTGGAGGTTGCAAACCCTCAACCCCCCCCCCTACGTCCACTTGTGCACCTGCCCCCCCCCCCGAACTGAAATGTGGGAACGTTTTTTCCCTTACTCCCTTGCTCATTTCTTACCTTTGCCTTTTAAGCCGAAAATCGCAAAAAATTTCGGCCCTTTGCGGCTAATTTCAAAATTATAATTTAAGTCGCTTTGCATACATACAATCTAAACCACATTTTGCATGTATATTTCCTATTTTCTTCAATTCACAGTTTAAATATAAAAAAATTAGATTTGGTCAAGAAGCAAGAATGACAGTAATTTTTTGGCGATGATTATGGATTGGCTAAGGAATTTACACCGTTTTTTTTAGGTTGAATTCACAGCCTTGATTCGGCCTTATTTTGCAAAGCTTTTGACGTCACTATTCAAAATTTGGGTGCTTGTTCGCGCCACCCCAGACCCCTCACCCAAAAAAGATGGTTTCCATTGGATTCTCACCATTTCTAGGGCATCTGGATAGCAAATCGGCAAAGCAAAATTTGTCCTTCGGTCCCCCTTGTGTTTTAAAAAATTTTGGTCATGCCCCTCCTGAAACAAAATCCTAGATACGGGCCTGTTTATAGTCTATGTATTTTTAAACCTGGCGCATGATACCGCATGACAAGCAAATGTGTTATTACTGTAAAACCAGATTTTTTATTGCGCAACGGTTTGCGAATCAGGAAAGAAATTGTAATTATAGTAATGAACACATTTGATACTCAGTACGGAGCGTTTTCATGCTTTGCAGGTTAAAAGACAGACTATATCTTTGCTACTAATAATCAAGAAACGCATATCATTAAAATAATTTAGTGATTAAAATAATTAACCAGAGGCGGTTGCACATTAGCAGATAACAGTAGAAGATCGTTAAGTTCAAGTTTACTCATATTATTGCAACATCAGACGTCTTAATTTTAAAAGTTAATTCTTTTGAGCATCGCATTCAATGTGAGCGTTGTTTACTGTAGATGTTACGAGCGAATAACACCAACCGAACCGATTCTGACCGCACAGGATTGCCAGGTTGGGAGTTATCCTCCATTTTGGGGGATTTTTAGGGTCCTTGGGGGTTTTTTGGGGTTTCAGCTCATGGGGGAAATCATTGGGCTTTTACAAAATTTTTGAGTATTTTGGTGGTTCTTATTCAATGTGCAAGTATTAAATTTTAGTTAGTTCAGAGTAGCAATCAATTACTGTAGGTTTCTGTCAATAGAGAAGCTGACAGAAGACAATCGTGCGTGCCCAGTTCAGCAGCTGACCTTTTTTATTTCAGGACTTTCGTTTTTAGCCCTGTAATCACGGTAGAATTTATTTCAATTCTTCTAAAATATCGTGTTAATGAACAGTCGCCATCGATTCGACTAATTTGAGTGAATGAATGAAATAATGTATTACTGAAAACGCGACAATTACGAAGGTTGTAAAAGAGTAATAAAACGTACGGTCAAAAGAGTAAAAGCGTACACCAAAAGGCGACGAGCGAGTCATGAAAATGACGATTTAAGCCCACCCCTAATAAATTTGGATAAGTCGACATCAATTAATCTAGATTTGAATATATTTGAGTTAGGGGAAGAGACTACAAAATCAGGTAGGTGATTCCAAACAGAGATATACTTATAGAAAAAGTCGAATTTCTGTAAATTAGGACGGGCAAGAGGAACAACTAGCTTGAATAGCGAACCTTAAGAAGTCAAAGGTTAGTGTTGCTACAATAATAGAAATCTAAGGAAAATTTTGGATTTCTATGGATGAAAAATTTAGACCTGGCAACACAGCCCGGGGCCCGGGTTTCGTATCGAGGTTCATCGTCCAAGTTGCGCTAATAATTCATCGTTTCACCCTACACTAAATAAGTATACGACGAAACCGTTGAAGTGGTTCAGAAGATTTATAATTTTTGCGGTTCTTCGTATAATTTGGCAGTCAACGACGAAAATGCTGATGTTCGGCGGCATGCAATTGATCGTCTTCGTATTACTAATTGGATCGATGCGAGTTGACGTCATACTACCGGACGAACTGTGCTCAAAATTTTGCCGTTTATACAGCGTCCATTGCGGAAGATGCTCGATGCGAAACGACTTTAGCCCCAACGAATTTTTTCGCGTATGGTTGCGAAAATTATGGTCTTTTTGAACTTTCGTTCATTATTGCTAAGTGGCGACGTCGAAACGAACCCTGGTCCTAAACGTCAGACAAAAGATTCGACTAGTTCGCAGTCGAAGACATTGACAAGAGTCAACTCATTACGGCACCCTGCGTTTGTTGTCGTTCGAATGTCGGCGACGGCGACTTGGCTTTTCAGTGCGGTTATTGTGGTTCGTGGGAGCACGCCGCGTGTGCTTCCATCTCGGACAACTTTCATAACGAATTCGCCGCCTTGTCGTCTGATGCCTCTAAACTATTCATTTATTCTTGCCCGCAATGCTACGTTCGCAGCGTTCCTACACTCGCTTTAAACTCCTATCGATTGCTGCAGAAGCCGAACTTTGCCCCTTTGCCCGCTGAGCCTGTGGATTTTGCTCAATCATCAAACATTTCTGCAGCCGCCCCTCATCGTCCTACGTTCGCAGGTGGACCTCCTTCTCGTGGCGGGCCTGTTTGTGGCCCATCGGTGTTGGACTCGGTTCGTATAGCCGTTGACCTTCAAGAACGTTCTACCAGGGCTGTTGGTTTTAACATCAATGAAGTAAAAACCGGCACCGCTTCTGATCAAAAAGTTTGATTTAGCCGAAGTTCGTCGCTTGGCGGATGACCATGATTTTGATCCCGACGACATTACCGATTGCTATCGTTTGGGACGGGGTGATATACCTAATCGAAAATACAAACGCTTGCTCAAAATACAATTTTCCTCAGCACACGCCCGCAACTTGTGGTTGCGTTGCGAGCTTTCCAGTTGCCTAAACCTGCGGCGGGCGACAGACGGGATCCTACGCGAATCTGGTTTTGACGCGATTTGTCCAATCAGGAGCGTCAGGATGCTTACGAGGAGCGTCAGTTGCGTCAAACGTCCGGCGCTGATGCTAATGAGCGTCGATCGTCGTGGAGGAATAATTCGCGCATAATTTGAGGATGCGGGTCCTCTGGCGGACGGCAGTCAGTTTTGCGTTGTTGTTTATTTAATGCACGTAGTATACTAAATAAACTAAATGAGTTTGATGCATTTTTAACAGCAAATGATTTCAATATCGTGTGTGTGTGTGTGAATCCTGGTTAACTCCTAGTGTATCTAATGGCTTACTTTGCAATTTAAACCGTTTTAATGTGTATCGTTCCGATAGGATCAATTGAAAAGGTGGAGGTGTTTTTATTCTTTCAAAAAGTACTTTAAAATCCTACTTGCCGAAAGTACCGGAAAATCTTTTCAGTGAAGAAATAGTTATTGTTGATTTCATTGGCGTAAGCTCCAAGATTTGTGTGCCACTCTTTTACAGGGCGCCGGATTATGATTTCTCCCACATGAGAATGCTTTGCCGTGTTATAGAATGGGCCTCTCAGATACAGTATCCTTTTGTCATATTAGGTGATTTAAATTTTCCTAATGTAGACTGGTCTAGTTTTATTCTACCTTTGAGTCCTATTAACCAATCTTTTTGCGAGTGTATGCTTTCTCTATCTTTTAGTCAAAAAGTTTCTGAACCAACACACGGTATGCATATTTTAGATGTTATTTTTGATGCCCATTCTATCGAAAACGTTGAAGTCAACCCACCTTTTTCTACTAGTGATCACTCGGTTGTTACTTTTTCTCTTAAATGTTCTATCTTGGAAGAAAAAAGTTCAGCTAAACTTAATTTTCGCAGAGCAAATTATGATCAGATTGAATTATTTTTGTCCGCAATTTCGTGGCCTGACATTTTTTCGGATTGCGTTACTTGTGATGATTTCTACAACAAATTTTTGTCTGTTATAAATCCTTTAATTTCCAGCATGTTCCAAAAATTGAAGCTAAACCTGCAACTGTGAAAAGATACCCAATGAACATAAGAAAGCTGAGTTGCTAAAAAACTGAGGCTGTGGCATGTTTATAAACAGAGAAAAACGCCTGAATCTAAAGCTGTTTATAATAACTGTGCAAAGTTATTAAAGGCCGAAATCTATAAATTTCACTCTTCCAAAGAGGATAAACTTCATTAAATCTGGAAATTTGAATTCTTTTTATAATTTTGTTAATTCTCGTATCAGTGGTGAAAGAACTATTCCAATTTTAACTGATGGCGATCGTGTGATTGCTTCTACTGACGAAGATAAGGCAAACGTTTTTAGCACACTTTTTGCTTCAGTCTTTAGTGTTCCTACGCAAACGAATTTTGGTCTTATCAATGCTTGTGCACAGCCAAAGTTATCAAACATTCGTTTTTCTGATGATGTCGTTTTTCTGCTATATGGAAAATTAAACCATCATTATCGATTGGCCCTCGACGGACTTTGTGCATTTTTGTGAAAAAACTTGCTTTTGTACTCACCCAGCCCTTAACCACTATTTTTGAAATATCTTTCAAAACCCATTGTATTCCTGCACTGTGGCGCACCGCTAATGTTGTTCCTGTGTATAAAAAGTGGCGACCGGAGTGATGCTAAAAATTACAGGCCGATATCGTTATGTTGTATATATGTAAGATCATGGAATCTATAATTAACAGTACGATGCAAGCACATTTACGTGAGAATAATTTGATCTCCTCCGGTCAGTTTGGTTTCCAAAAGGGTAAATCGTGTGAATTGCAATTACTAAAGTGCAAAAATGAATGGACTAAATTAATTGATGAAAAAACACTGTTGATGTTATCTACATTGATTTTTCTAAAGCTTTCGACACTGTAGTTCACCGTAAATTAATTTATAAACTGGAAACTTTTGAATTTTCTGGAGATTTATTGAGTTGGTTAACTTGTTTTTTTGAGCGATAGGACTCAAAGGGTTGTTATTAACGGTCAGTTTTTGAGCGAAAAATCTGTCACTAGCGGTGTTCCTCAGGGCAGTATACTTGGCCCGATTCTTTTTGTTTTATTCATAAATGATATTAGCGACCGCTTAAATAGCAAAGTTTGCCTTTTTGCCGATGACGTCAAGCTTTATAATTTATCTAGCAATCAGACCCAACTTCAAGATGATATCGCTAAACTCGTAGTCTGGTCCAAGGATTGGCAGTTAAAAATTGCTACTGAAAAATGCTACGTGTTATATCTAGGTTTTGGAAATCCCAAGCATTCTTATAGAATTTCTGACCTGACTGTGAGAACAGAGTGTAAATTCTGTAAAGGATTTGGGTGTTTACGTATCAAGTAAACTTGATTTTAATTTCCACTATAATGATATAACGGCGTAGAGCTTATGCTAGGGCTATGCTAATATCGAAATCATTTGCTTCTAAAAATAAACTAAATATGTCTAGGGCTTTTACTGTTTACGTCAGACCGCTTCTTGAGTATTGTAGCACTGTTTGGAATCCATACCGTAAGACCCATGTTTCAATGATCGAAAATGTTCAAAGGAAATTTACACGTAAAATTATTGGATTTCGGGACTTTCTTATGCTGAAAGACTCAGTTCCTTAGAATTGATAGCCTGGAGATTCCGCAGATTGCGTAGTGATCTGTGTATGATGTATCAGATATTGAGTGGTAGATGCGTTTTGCAGCAAGCCGACTTTTTTACTTTTGTGAAAACAACACGCTTGCTCAAAATTCAATGAAATGTGAATGCACTCCTTTTCGGCTTGATGTTCGTGGGTATGATTTATCCAATAGGTGGATTCACGTATGGAATTCTCTCCTGAAGCTGTTTTAAGATCTCCTAGTGTTGCTTCCCTCAGTGAAAAGTTGAAAAAAGTTGATCTAACGGGGTATTTGCTAGGGGGCGTGTTCTAAGTGCACTTAATTTATTTAGCCTGCGCGCCTACCTTTGTCTTTGCACTAATCTCGTATAAATGTACTTTAATTAATAATTTCTTGCTTTTTAGAATATGTGATTTTGTATGATGATTCATGTCGAATGTTTATTTATAATTGTATTTCATTGTATATTAATGTTTCTTTTTCTTATTGTGTTCTTTTTTTGTGCGACGAAAATAAAATATTTGTATTAAAAATGTATTATTCTCCATGTCATTTTTTCATTTTTTGTGCCATGTTGATTTTAATTTGATTAGTCTTTTGGCTAATTGTTTTTGTTACCTATTCAAACATTTAGATGTACTGAACTTTCTATGATGAAAGGTTAAAAGCCTTTGAGAGGCTTTTGAGTCCCGTTACTTAAATTGAGAAAAGGAATTGGGACAGAGTTGATGATCCAATATGCTTTAGGGTTGTGGTCAATGAAGTTTTAAAGTCATCTGGTGAATGCCTATACAAAAATAAAGCAAATTTTGCATTTTCGATGCTCACGTTACCATTTTCAAATGCTGCTGTCGAACGCGTGTTTTCCATTATATGAATGTTAATAAGAATAAGGTAACGCAACCGTATGGACGCCAGTACTGTTGACAATATTTCAGCGGTTCAATGCCGGATTTTTTGTTGCGCGGAACAAACCTGTTTAGCTTTTGAAATATCAAAATCTATGCTACTGATTCGTTGCTCGCGCGTAAATGATGTCCAATTTTGTTTGGATAATGTTTTGTTTTGAAGGAATCGATAATTATGCTGCTGAAGTCATGTTAGAGTGAATTTGGTGAAATAAATTGTTCATATAAAGGTTGCTAATGTATTATGCTGCTTAGTTTAAAGCATTTTTAACAAAAAATGCATGAATATCACCAAAAAGTTGTTCAAGACAGCATTTATAAATTTCGGAGTTTTTGCTTTAGCTAGGCGTAGGCATGCATGAATTGGCAAACGTTATATACACGTTCTATTATGAGAAATAAGAATCCAAAATATGTTGCGCAAAACAACCATTTCAAAACATTTTTGTTCAACTAAAAAAGACAAATAATTCATAAATTATGGTTTTTATTTTCGGCTGCAATATATGTGGCACGGTGTAAAATGCACATAAACTATGTTATTTAGCGCATCCAGCTCGTTTGTATGCTTTTCATTGACTTAATTATTCAAAAGAGCATTTTTTAATATGGGGGTTTTTTCATTTTGGGGGATATTTTTGGGGGTTTATAAGAATTTGACCTGGCAATATGTGACCGCACTGCATGGGCGTGCACCAGCAGACAATGTCATGATTATGTTCACAATTCAAGCCACTGTTTTTCCTTATTTGAGGGTTTTTGTGTTGCCAAATTTCGAGATGTGGAAAAATATTTTGGGCTTGGTTCCAACATGTTTTTCACAGCGATTTGGTTGACATTGTGTAGACCAGACCAAAATTTTTTCCATTCTTTCCACCCTTTCTCCACGTTTTTTGGTAGGTCTAAAACGTTATGAATAAAGCGCCTGTGTTAAAAAAAATCTGTGGTTTTTAAGTAGAAAATCCTATGTACACATGTAATAGCGGTGTCTGATGTACATTTTGTATAAAAATTTTGCGCTCTACTAGAAATGGCACTGCTTAGGTACCAACGTTGGTACCCAATTTTTTGTTAAACACCAATGTTGGTACCTAACGCAGGCATGAGGTACTAACGTTTTTCTGCTTGATAAACAGAATCAGCGAAAATTTATACTGCAGAGGGTTTTGAAACCCTCTCCACACAACCCGAATGCACATTAATCAGCACCGCACACTACTGCGCCATAACTTTCAAAATCACATGTATTGTTAATGATTCTTATAAATAATAAATTCGTAAATATTATTACAGTACAGAGGCTTTATTATATCAAAAGATTGATTTCTCACTATCCAGTGAAACTTTTCGATCATTTTCTCCATTTCCGTTGACACACATGTTTCTAACATTCTCGACTTAGGTATATATCTTATATTAGGTACACATGCATATGATATTTCTGTTTTGATGCGGGTGTACAATAAAATGTCGATATGTGCAAAAAGATATAAGTATGTAACTGCCCACATATATGTATGTACATATACATGTGTATGTATGGGGTGTGTATCCTGAGGTAGGTACTTAAGGATTTTATCTGATCTATTTCGGATAAAGTTGGCTGCTCTCTTGTGGATTTAGTTGCATGATTGGGACAGAACAGTAATTCAATGTGTATAAGTAAGGATATGGCAGACGGTGTCACGCCTAGCAGCAGTACTTACTGTATGATTGCATCTGGCTGGTTAGAGGAAACGAACGGACTCCCCAGTTACTTATACTCAGCTCTCGTTGTTTCGAATCTCTTTTTATTGAGCAATCCGCTAAGAATTAATATTAACAAATTTATTATTCATAAGAATCATTAACAATACATGGGATTGGAGAGTTATCTGGCCCATAGCTAGGGGAGGGGGGTCTTGGCGAGTGGTGCGGCCACACCCCCCAAGGGCCATGGCATTTTGTCAAACTGGTTAATAGTGCACTGCTTATATTAAAGATTTTAGACACATTATTGCAGTAACAACTTATTACTGTGCATTATATCCTCAAAGGTGCCAAATTAAGGTCAATTCTAGCACTTCGAAAAGTTTCTGGTAGCTTACACTGAACAGCTGCAATGTTTTAAACAGTGGAATTTCAATTGTTGAGCGTCAGCAAATCAGACTCAGCAGTTTTTCTTGGGAAATAGTTTCGTTTTACTGAATCTGAATTTGTTTTCTCTTTGGTTTACACATGTATGTTTTGTATCCGACCATAAAATGAGTTAGAAACATCCAAAACAAGATTTTACAATATGCAACAGAACAGTTCCTTTATTATTGATAATTTCTGTCTATATCTACTTGATTTATTGGTTTGTTTCAAATGAGACTTTTAGAATAGGAGAAGCAAGGCAATTTTTAGCTTTCTATCCCACTCTATTAGCAAATAGCACACCACTTATGCAAACAGCTTGCTAGCATATTGCCTGATTATCTGCTCATATGTGTACATTTTCAATAGTTGAAATTTCTAGGAGAGCAAAAGGGACTCTCTCTATCTCATTCAGCGGCGGATCCAGGTGCTTAGTCTGTACTTTTTCCTCATGTTTTTGCATAGCCAGACTTTTTCTTTTGCATGAATGCAAGGTTATTTTTATAATACTTGCTTAGCAGCCAGGTATCATGCTCAATAAGCGTCTGTGATCTTGAAATAGCCAATTAATCTAGTTTTGCATTTCTAATAGCTTTATAGATCCTGTCTGTGCATTCATGAGAGACTTGAAATTTTTTCTGTAGAAAAGAATCGTTTTTAGTGTACTAGCATAAGCATGAAATGTCAAAACGAATGTGTAACATTTTTAGTTCTGGGTAGTGTTATCATCCCCTCATTTATTTCTTGCAGTCGCACCCCCCTCAAAAAATCCTGGCTACGGGCCTGAGTTATGGTGCAGTGGTGTGTGGCCCTGATTAATGTGCTGATAGATTTTTGCTTATTCTATTTTTAAGGCAGAAAAAACGTTGGTACCTAACGACTTCGTTTTGGCCAATAATGTTGGTGTTTAACAAAAAATTGGGTACCAGCGTTGGTGTTTAACAAAAAATTGGGTACCAACGTTGGTACCTAAGCAGTGCCACTAGAAAATATCGGGATCAGTATGGGTTATTTGTGTTCGAAACTTGAATTTCCTTCCTTCAGTAAAGCATTCTAGTCAATTCTGAAGTCTCCTTTAACAATTAAAAACTATAATTTATCAAAATGGTCTGCGATGCGCCAAAAATTTTGAAATTTTAGCTTTCTAAAACGCATTTTTCGCATTACAAAAACTAACCAAATCCGTGCAGAAGACAAGGGTTTTCAATCGTAGTGAAGTTTTAGACCCGACTGTCGATGAAAATCCTGCAATTGGCGCAGTGTGGCTCAAAGATTAATAACAAGTAAGAGGAATTAAATGAATCCGGCGCGCAAAAGCGCCGGAAAATTTTTGAAGTTTCAACCTCTATAAAGCGCATTCTAATATTACAAAAATTTTCCACAAATTCCAACCAAGCCCAAATTTTTTTTTCCATTTTGAAAAATTTTCATTGACAAAAAAGATAAAAAAGTGGAAAGAAACGGTTGCTTGGTTCCCCCATTAGGGAAAGTTTTTGTAATACAAAAATGCATTCTAGAATTGCGAAAGTCTCAAATTTTCTGGTGCTTTGCGCCGGATTGATTTACTTTTACTGTTTTTTACTGACGTTTCTGGTGCGAGCCGCACCAATTGCAGCACTTTTGTTGACAACTTGCTCTAGAAGAACTTGACTTCAATTGAAAATCATTATTTTCTGAACGGACTCCAACATTTTTTTTGGAATGGTAATTGCTGTTGATGTCTGCAGGCCGCGCTCGTGCCGGAGTTGTAGCAATGCATTGCAAAACTGAGTATTAGGAGTAATAGAACTTCTAAACTTTCTACTGCTTTGCGCCATTTCGACAAATTATTGAGTTTTTATTCTTCAATGAGACTCCATAAATCGGCTAAAGTGCACTAAGCGAAGGTAAATGCAGTCCAACATATCACTGATTGTTATATTCATTTGCAGGTGCTCTCAATTACAATAACAAAATGTAGGATGAACTTTCTGCAAAAAGCATTGGGTTTTCATTGTGCGCAATCAATTTTTTTGAAGTCCTTTTACTCCTTCCCTCAAAAAAATGTGAGCCGAATTTGAGATGTAGAAAACAATTTTGGGTATGGTATCCACACCACATTGTTAACCAAATCGCAAGGAGGAAAAAAAGGTGATGTCACCACACCCAAATTTATTTTCCACATTTCAAATTGAAAAACCGGTGTTCTTGCAGAAAGTCTGTCCTACATACTGTCGAGCTCGGTGTATAGGAGAGTTGGTGGGATCCCCCGCCTTTGAAAATCTCGACATGTTGTTCTGCATCGTAATATTGAAAAAGTTGAGCGCTCTGCAGTGATTTCTTTCATTTGTTGCAGTTTCTATCGTTTTCTGCAGGAAAAGTCAAGAAATTAGCGCTCAAGTGCATAATTAGCCTTTTTCCATCAGTAACAATAAACAATTTTGAAAAAATCGCTCAAATAGTGCAGCACTATGCGAAAAGCCAAAAAACACGTCATTTTACGGCCCTGTCCATTTTTTGCGTTTTTTATATAGGAAAAACTTTTTGGATCCTTGTGGCGAAAATCATGGCTACTCTTATGATTCCTCATAAAATGGCGAGTGTTTTGGATATTTTCTAATTGTTATTCAGTATACTGCAACCATAAACAAAAATTAGCTAATGTGCACTACTGAAGGTTGGAAAATGCAATTTTGCATTTAGATCGCATTTAGTGTGGCCTCTAAAACCAGTCAATTTGTAACCTAAAAAAACCTCCCCTTTTTTCCATAACCAAAAGGAGATGACTGATGATATTATAGTGGCGAACAAGCTATGCCGTGAGGATTACAACTGACCCCTGGTCGCTTCCGGATCATTCAGAAACTTGAGATATAAATTTGTCGAAAATTTCCTAAAAATTGCCATTTTTATGATTTTTTTAAAGCATTTTTGAGGGTCAGTATTTCTACCCGTATTCATATTTGGTGGAATCTTTTATGTTTTCACGTTAGGCTCCCTAGCAGACTAATGTCAGAAAAAAATTTAGTTCTCATATGTCATCCACATAGCTACAGTATACCTTCAAAGCCAAACCTAAAAAAAACCAGTTGTACAGTGGTCGCCATGAAAGATGACGCGCCATCACCCTCAGAATTATAATGGATGGTGCATCGCGAGCGCCGCGTTCGATCCATCATGCACCATCATCTCTTTTTTCTATTCAGCGCCATTAACCTCCATCAGCCTGTTAATCTGGCGATGCGGACGGAGCAATTTAGCTATTAATAGCACCAACAAGAAGGAAGCGCACAGCATTCACGTGCCGCGCTTCCTTGTTGGCGCTATTAATAGCTAAATTGCGTCGTCCACATCGCCAGATTAAAGGGATGATAGAGGTTAATGGTGCTGAATAGAAAAAAGAGATGATGGCGCATGATGGACGTAATGCGGCGCTCGCGACACACCATTCATTATAATTCTGAGGGTGATGGAGCGTCATCTTTCATGGCGACCACTGTAACCTAAAAAAACCAGTGCCAATTTTTACAAAACTTAGCAGGAATTTGCCTCGTAGCACCTTTCATGATGCCTGATATTTATTTTTCACAAAAATAAGAATCACCCCAAAAACTGCCAAAAAACTTTGATTGTAACCTAAAAAAACCACTGTAACCTAAAAAAAGACCAGTGCTAAGTATATGTTGCCATGGCAACAAAATTACTTTCATCAAGTTGCATAATTTTGCACTGATTTCTTAAAGAGGATGTAGAAGAGACTTACCTAGAGTCATTTTTATCACTTGAAGACTTTACAGTACGCGCCTGGAATTTTGCATGCGCAGTCTCCATTAACTTTTGTTGCAGTCGGATTTTAGTGAGCGGACCTCAGTGGCCATTGGTGGGCCGCTGTTAAGCACCTGCAGCCGATTGACGGACTGCTTTCGAACTACTGCAGCCATTCGTGGACTGCAGTGGCCGTTGGATGCTGACTGCATATACTTTACTGTAAGTACGGAAACATGTATAGTATCGCTGCTAGCATATTGCCTTATTTGTCGCACCGCATGCGTGTGTTTCAAAAGTGTGTGCGTGCAGCATGTCCAGTCCGAGAAAAAGAAGGTAAAAATAGATTGGAATTTTTCGTGCATATCATTATAATTCTCGTTTCCTCCATTGGAATCTCATCTAAGAGATTATGAACATAAAAATTAAAGAGAATAGTATTTCCTGTGTGCGATCAATTGCATATTGCTCTGCAGCAAAAGAGCATTTAGGCTGAGATTGTTCCGCCTTTTAAAACACATTCATGACCAATAAATAGTAAAAGATTTAAAAATCATAAGCCCAAAATTTCTTTTGCCATTAATTATATGATTTTAAAAAGCGTATCTTTTTGACTAAATCAAAATTAGCAGTAAAATCAAAACAGATGCTCTCATTTTTGGACGAAAAGTTTTTTCAAGAGGGTATTTTCCGTACCATATTTTTTCACTCTTATATTTTGAAATTGGGAAGAATGTAATAGTGACTGTAAGGTCTCAGCTAGGGGCGTAACCAGGAGGGGAGGGGGGCCCTCGAAATAAAAAATATAATTTTTAAAAGCATAGGGGACCCTTTGCTTTTTACTTCAGGTGAAGTGGAAACGGATTGTGGACAGCCATAATGCGTTTGCGTTTTCAGCACACTTTTTAGCTTCTAACTCAAAATTTTCCGGCGCATGTTCTATCTTTTTTCTTACCTTATATGCCCAGATTTACTTAAAAATAGCGAATTTGTCAAAAATTTTCGGCGCTTCGCACCGGATTTCTTAGGCTCTATCTTTTTTTCTAAGCGTAGACGCCCTGATTTTTACTTAAAACTAGCAAATTTGTCAAAAATTTTCAGCGCTTCGCGCTGGATTTCTTTTGCTCTATCTTTTTTCTTACCTTAGATGCCCAGATTTAACCTAAAAATAGCAAATTTGTCAAAAAAAATTTTGGCGCTTCACACCGGATTTCTTATGCTCTATCTTTTCTTCTTACCTTAGACGCCCAGTTTCTGTATTAGTCCTCAATTTCGTAATGTTTTGGAGTCATGCTTTAATTTGATATTGGGAAATTAGTCATACTGATAGGTTAAAAGATAGAATTTTGATATCCAAATTTGAAATCAAGCACAAAAATTTTTTGAATTTTTCAAAATTTTCACTTCACCATGGAATAGATCTTGTCGACAAACGCCCAAAAATGCCATTATTTTCGCGTATCTCCTAATGGTTCCCGAGATATAGGACTTCAAAAATTTTGCCCCCCCCCCGAAATAAAATCCTGGTTACGCCCCTGGTCTAAGCTAAATATAAAATTTAAAAAAAAGTGAAATACAGGTGACAAATAGTTTTGCGAATTAATTGTACATCATGCATATGAGATTCAAGTTTTAGGCACAGCCTGTTGCAAACGCTGATCAATTAAGCTATCTGATCAGCAAAATTTATGCGTCCTCAGTCAAACAGAGAGCAGAGAGCTGAGCAAAATCTTTTTGAGCTTGTGTATTAAAATATCAGGAGGTAAAAATTTGTTGTCGTATTTTCAAGCTTTGCAGGTGCATGTTCGCTGAATAGAATAAATACAAAATGGTAGATACGCATATAAAGTACTTTAATTGAACAAGAAAAATTGCGAAGGAAGTTGGATGGTCAGAATAATGATGTATTTCGCTTCTGAACTGAATATATTATTGATGTACATATTGTATCTGAATAAATGAAAAAAGCGAAAATACAAAATATCTTGGAAAGCGGATAATCAGGAGCTTTTTATCAATTTTGTATTTTAAAGGCATTACGATATTTATTGTTTAGTTTATTTTAACAAAAATTTCATGATGTACAATTAATTTGCAAAACTATTTGTCATCTGTATTTCACTATTTTGTTAAATTTTATATTTAGCTTAGACCTTACAGTCACTATTCATTCTGTCTTCCCAATTTTGCAATATAAGAGTGAAAAATGTGGTTTTGTAGAAGGAAATACCTTTTGAAAAACCTTTTCCTCCAAAAGATAAGAGCAATTCGCTTTGATTCATTGCTGATTTTGATTTAGTTGAAAAAGATGCGATTTCTAAAATCATATAACTAATGGCAAAAGAAATTTTGGGCTTATGATTTTTAAATCTTTTACTATTTATTGGTCATGAATGTGTTCTAAAACGCGGAACGAAGCATTTAGGCTGAGATCGTTCCGCGTTTTAGAACACATTCATGACCAATAAATAGTAAAAGATTTAAAAATCATAAGCCCAAAATTTCTTTTGCCATTAGTTATATGATTTTAGAAATCGCATCTTTTCAACTAAATCAAAATCAGCAATGAATCAAAGCTAATTGCTCTTATCTTTTTGGAGGAAAAGGTTTTTCAAAAGAGTATTTCCCTTCTAAAAACCACATTTATATTCACTATTACTATTTGCGAAATTGGGAAGACAGAATGAATAGTGACTGTAAGGTCTAAGCTAAATATAAAATTTAGCAAAATAGTGAAATGCAGATGACAAATAGTTTTGCAAATTAATTGTACATCATGAAATTTTTGTTAAAATAAACTAAACAATAAATATCGTAATGCCTTTTAAAATGCAAAATTGATAAAAAGCTCCTGATTATCCGCTTTCCAAGATATTTTGTATTTTCGCTTTTTCATTTATTCAGATACAATATGTACATCAATAATATATTCAGTTCAGAAAGCAGAAATATCATTATATGACCATCCAACTCCTTGCATAATTTTTCTTGTTCAATTAAAGTACTTTATATGCGTATCTACCATTTTGTGTTATTGTATTCATGGCCACCTGCTTTTGAAAACCGATAAAAAATTTTTATCTGTGTGCAATACACAAGCTCAAAGATTTGCCTCGCGCTCTCTACTTTTGAGGACGCATAAATTTTGCTGATCAGCATAGCACTGCTGGTTTGCGAATACTGCCTCAAACACGAATCTCATATGCATGATGTACAATAATTATAAAATATTTGTCACCTATATTTTAAATTTTATATTTATAGACTGTGCGTAACCAGGATTTACGGAAACAGAGCAACATTTTTGAAGTCCTATATCTCGGGAACCATTAGGAGATACGCTTGAAAATAATGGCATTTTTGGGCGTTTGTCGACAAGATCTATTCCATGGTGAAGTGAAAATTTTGAAAAATTCAAAAATTTTTGTGCTTGATTTCAAATTTGGATATCAAAATTCTATCTTTTAACCTATCAGTATGACTAATTTCCCAATATCAAATTAAAGCATGACTCCAAACATTACGAAATTGAGGACTAATACAGAAACTGGAGCGTCTAAGGTAAGAAGAAAAGATAGAGCATAAGAAATCCGGTGTGAAGCGCCAAAATTTTTTTTGACAAATTTGCTATTTTTAGGTTAAATCTGGGCATCTAAGGTAAGAAAAAAAGATAGAGCAAAAGAAATCCAGCGCGGCGCTGAAACATTTTCGACAAATTTGCTAGTTTTAAGTAAAATCAGGGCGTCTACGCTTAGAAAAAGATAGAGCCTAAGAAATCCGGTGCGAAGCGCCGAAAAATTTTGACAAATTCACTATTTTTAAGTAAATCTGGGCATATAAGGTAAGAAAAAAGATAGAACATGCGCCGGAAAATTTTGAGTTAGAAGCTAAAAAGTGTGCTGAAAACGCAAACGCATTATGGCTGTCCACAATCCGTTTCCACTTCACCTGAAGTACAAAGCAAAGGGTCCCCTATGCTTTTAAAAATTATATTTTTATTTCTGAGGGCCCCCTCCCTCCTGGTTACGCCCCTAGCTGAGACCTTGCAGTCACTATTCATTCTTCCCAATTTCAAAATATAAGAAGTGAAAAATATGGTACGGAAAATACCCTCTTGAAAAAACTTTTCGTCCAAAAATGAGAGCATCTGTTTTGATTTTACTGCTAATTTTGATTTAGTCAAAAGATACGCTTTTAAAATCATATAATTAATGGCAAAAGAAATTTTGGGCTTATGATTTTTAAATCTTTTACTATTTATTGGTCATGAATGTGTTTTTAAAAGGCGGAACAATCTCAGCCTAAATGCTCTTTTGCTGCAGAGCAATATGCAATTGATCGCACACAGGAAATACTATTCTCTTTAATTTTTATGTCTATAATCTCTTAGATGAGATTCCAATGGAGGAAACGAGAATTATAATGATATGCACGAAAATTCCAATCTATTTCTACCTTCTTTTTCTCGGACTGGATCTGCTGCACGCACACACTTTTGAAACGCATGCATGCGGTGCGACAAATAACGCAATATGCTAGCAGCGATACTATACATGTTTCCGTACTTACAGTAAAGTATATGCAGTCAGCATCCAACGGCCACTGCAGTCCACAAACGGCCGCAGTAGTTCGAAGAGCAGTCCGTCAATCGGCTGTAAGTGCTTAACAGCGGCCCACTTAATGGCCACTGAGGTCCGCTCACTAAAATCCGACTGCAACAAAAGTTAATGGAGACTGCGCATGCAAAATTCCAGGCGCGTACTTGTATTTGTTAAATTTATAGAACTTTCAATGAAATTCAGAAAAAATTATTGATTTTTATATAAATATGATAAAATGAACGGAAATATCGTAAAAAATGAATTTTTTTCAAAATTGTGATCATTTAAGGTCAACTAACTGTTTTACGCTGCCAACCATGCACTTCGCTTAACATTTTGAGGGTGGTTTTTTTAGTTCCCATGGTTTTTTTTTAGGAAAAAATGGTTTTTATTCAAAATTTCGTATTTCATGCAAGCTTGCTATGAAATATGGAGCTTAAAAAATTCTTCCATGCAGCAAGTTATAGGCCTAGGGCAGCTGTCAAAAATAGGTGTTTATTGACTTCTTCAATGCTATTTGTTCTGAAGTTATAAGCCAAAAACATGAAAATGGTTTTTTTAGAGGCCAGCACTATATATATATATATATATATATATATATATATATATATATATATATATATATATATATATATATATATATATATATATATATATATATATATATATATATATATATATATATATATATATATATATATATATATATATATATATATATATATTGTGCGGAATATTAATCGTACTATTATTTTTAATTATTTTAAAATCTTGTATTATCGGTTTCTTTGGAGTACACATCGTTTTCAGTGTAACATGAATGATTTTGAAGAAAAAACATAAAATTCGAGAAAACTTAAGGGAATTGATCTGTTAAACATATTTCATCAAAAAGAGCATAAAATTTTATGTATGTCTATGTGTAAAAATTTGAACTGCATTAGATCAGTCAAAGATCAGAGATCAAAAAGCGCAAAAATTGCATATTTTCCAATATGGCGGCCTACATGGCAGCAATATTGATTTTTCCTTAAAACTTGTGTACGCCATGCAAATGAATATTCAGTGCAAAGCGCTTTGTAAGCACATTCCAAAATGCTCTCAAACACGAAATAATATAAAGTAGGTCAAGAGATATAAATTAAAACGTCATTTTTCCAATATGGCTGCCTCCATGTTAAAAATTTGTATTGAGCAAATCTAAAGAACGAGAAACTTCTGTTTAAAAAAAATTATTGTACAACAAAGCTTGTTCAAAGAGGCAACTATTTTGCTACTGTCGGGCATTCTACCTACAATGTGTGCATAATGATAGCAGTAGCAATTTTTCGTCATTTTCATGCTACAAAAGTATAATATCTTGACATTTTTGAAATTTTTTTCACAAAATAGTTGCGCCCTAAGTTTTTCTATCAGAAAAACTTTACTTTTTTAAAAATAGTTAAATGGATCTTGAGATTTGCTCAAAAAACCTAAAAGGTATGAACCACTTTTTCAGGTGTCAACAATCACATACACTTTTATTATGCACTGCAAGCGGATTACTGTATTCTCAGTGCTCAATTTGCATGTATTTGAAAGCTCTTTAAAAACTGATTCGAAAGTGCATTTAATCATTACATATGACTTCCTGGGTCAAGCACAGTAGACCATAAAGAGCAAATTTTACATGTTTTGGTGAAAATGATGTGAGTAGGCATTCATTTTTTCAAGTAAAATATGTATTCACATGACTTAGGCTGTACATTGCTTCTTCATAATTGCCTTTTTTGAGACAAACATTTGCCTCACCTCCTTTTCATTTTTGTTTGTACCATTTAAGAAAGAAATGAAAAAAATCACAAGTCAAGCTCGAAAAAATATATGTGATATTGTAAGAACTTTTCTTAATTTCCAATCAGCGGCATATTTTGATTATGATTCTCATTGTTATGATGGACGTGCAATTTTTACTCTTGGAATGCATGTCATACGTGTGCATGGTCAAAGGGCTGGGGGTATTACCCCCACCACGCTTAGTTTTGAAAAACTGATAGCTATACAGCCATTTTGACCGCAAAATCATTGCGGTGTATATATATCTTTTGTTGGGCTCAGAAAATTAGCTATACAGCCGTTTTGGTCTTGAAAACTAGCTATATGATCTTTTTTGAGCTCATAAATGTCATTTAGTTGTCTTCTCTGAGTTGCAGAAGGATATATAGCTCTTTTGTTGACTTCAAAAAGGGATTAATAGCTATCTTTAGTCCAAAAGGGCTATGTAGCTATATTTGTGGATCCAAAAGGGCTATATAGCTAGTTTTCTGAGACCAAAAAAGCTATATAGCTAATTTTCTGACCTCAAGATGATTATAGAGCCCTTTCCACGAAGCACATAACTATCTACCAGTTTTTGTTTACCCCTGAAAGTTTGACCTTGCGCATCTATGGCGCATGCCAATTTGTAGCTTCATTTTAATACCTGCATGTTGGAGTATTCGATTCGAATTTTTGGCCAACGATGTTGTCATATAATAATTTATCCCTGGATTACACCTTGAGCAATACCAGCTTCAGGCGACTTAACGAAAATCGTGAGTTTAGTATGATGTACCATTGTGCCCTAGCCTATTTCTATATTTTACTTTTCGATTAAATATATCAAATTTGCATATTTCCTCGGTACATACGCATCTACTTGATTGGCTTGGCTTCTTAGTGCCACTAAACAATGTATACTCATAATTCACGCCTTTAGGCACGTAGCCGACCGTCCTATTTGGGGGAGCAACACCATTCTTGGGGGGACTAAGCCCAAAAAGGCCAAAAATAGCACACAATAACGTTTAAAAACTCTGATTTTCCCGATTTTTTTTGAATTTTGGGGGGTCCCGCCACAGATACGTGCCTGCACGCCTAGATACAGAGAGAAAAATAAGCACTGCGGCTTCCAGTCACAGCTGGACAATAGCCTTTCCGTGAAACGGGCTCATCAATATGGCTAGACGGGCTGAATGATTTATTTGGAAATTCTGATTTCAAACTAATGCTAGAAAACAGGGAAAAATCAAATAGAATTATTCTTTTTACCTATTTTTAGCTCGATCTGATATCGTAGGGGCCAGTGAACCCGCTGGAAGCCCATAAGAGAACAGGCTAAAGCTTGGCCTTTGGCCTGGCATTTTTGGCTACTGTCGGTGGAGTTTAACATTTTCTTGCTCAGCTCACGTTTGAAACTATCTAATAGACTAATTTTGCAAATGGCTATATTATATAGATACAAAAGGGCAGAGTCAGCGGGGATGGAGGTAGCAGTGGTGTGAAATCTCGGAAATTAAGACCATATGTATGATCTGGTGGGGTTTTCATCCCTAGAAAAATTTTAACCCCTTCCCCCGGAATACGCAATTTTTTAAGATTTCGAGAATTTTTTCTGGGAACTTGTATAAAAGATGCTTTTCTCAGCGTTTTTAGCGATCTATTTGATCAAAAGTGTCAAACTTTCGACGCTTCGCGCCACATACTCATGTTTTTGTTCTATTTCGTTGAATTTATTCGACTTTTTTCATTATTATCGGAATTTTTTGTTTTTATGCTATAGAAAGATGAAGCATCGTTGAAAACGCTGTAAAACGATGTTTTTGACGCGTACTAACCGTTTTTGGGCTCAAAAAAGACCTCAAAATTTCACCCTCCCTGCAGAAATCCGATGCTGTGCATATATGATTGAGACCAGTAAATTTAGTCTTCACGTTTATTTTTGAGGGAAATGTTAATCGGCTGAAATACTTTCGTTTTTTATCATTTCAACATGATTTTGGGCGCTCTTGGGTAAACTAGGCAAGAAAATATATAATATTTTGACTTAAAATCATTCATGCACATAGGGGGAGAAGGGTATTACCCACCCGCTGAGGGGTCAGCCAGGCAAGTATATACTGTCCGGCGATATTGAGCTGACGGATCGTTTTTTGCATAATTTTGGACGTAAAATGCGGTAAAAATCTCAAAATTTTGTAGTACTTTTACGTACTTTCTTTCCCAAAAAGCGCCAAAAATGGATTTATCTCTGTATTTTTTTGAGTTAAAAGTGATATAAGGCGGTCAAAATGGACTAGAAATGCTTTAGATTTGCGAAATTACCACGAAAAGACGTAATGTAGGCTGTTTTGACCATTTTGGCCATTTAAACAACAAAAAAGGCGTGAACGTTAAATTTACAGTTTTGAATTCCTGAGATTTAAATCCCCCTGCCGACCCTGACCTGGTGCTCCTTTGTATGCTCAAATGCCAAGAATTTGGATTTCGCAAGTAGGGTTGCCAAGTTGGGTTGGGGGTAGAGACAGGGTTTGCCAAGTTGGGGGTTCCCCCATTTTGGGGATTTTTTGAGGCCGTTGAAGGCATTTTTTCTAGCGATCTAGGTTTTTTGAGCCTATGCTTCATTGGTTGGGGATTTTTGGCAGCTTGAGGTAAAAATTTGGGTTTTTTTACTAGAGCACTGCAAGTTATTGCCAAGAATGCTACATGTATGGTTCGCATACTAAGGTATGTATCATATGAACAGACACGCAACTAACACTCGAAATTTAGGATGAGCCCAAGTAGGCCATTGTTAGGAGGGGTGTAAATAACCTTGAACTTTTGGGTAATAGAAGCACTTTGTATGTAAGAAGGGTAAAATAACACTAATTTCCAAAATGCGGAGGGAGGGGCTTCAAGGTTGGATCAAAACCTTCTGACTTTAGGTCTTTGCGTCGTAGGGGTGTTAGGGACGGCGGGATATCAACGCTCGGTGGAGGTTCTTATCATCTCTTCTTTCATCAATATATGTTATGCATTGCATATATAAGTAACTGCTCGAAATTGGGTGGGGGGGGTAACAGACCTCCAAATTTTGGCCTAAAACGGCCAAAAACGCCTAAAATTGCCAAAAAATTCAATTTTTTTCAAAAATAAGGGGAGGGGTGGGTTGAAAAATTTTCTGGCTTTCGGGGGGACGTCCGACTTTGGGTGGGGGAATCCCTCGTCCCCCTGTTACATGCATGACCATGAAGCATAAAACAAAATGTATTCCAGCCTGCGAAGCGTTGTTTAATGATTTCAAAGAATCGGTGCTGTCTAATTCGTGCAACGTATTTGAGATGGTTCGTACGTTCGAGCAGGTAAGCCGGCAATAACCGCCGATAATTAATTAATTAATTAATTAATGTAATTAATTAAGTCAATTTTGATCTAATCATTATTCTCATTTTTTCCTACCGTAATCCGTTCAGTTGTGCGAAGATCAATGCGCCTGCTTACGCTATCAAATCAAGCAAATGCCCGAGAGCATGGGGTACGGTATCATACAGTAATCCTGAAGTTTTTGCCCTAATTTCTTAGCGCGTAGCTTCGTTATTTAAATTAGCGTCGAAAGAAGCATAGCTTTGAGCAGAATAATCGACGCCGAACGGTGCACCTGGCGTTTAATTTGGACTTTGTACGAAGATCGGCTGATGAAACAGGCGGCCGAGATGACTTCATTAAATTTAGGCCCCGAAACTGTGGCGGGCGATTCGTATTTTTACGAAAATTTGCCTAAATGGGACAAGCAATTTAGGGAATTGCGGGTAAAATGGTCGTATAACCTTTTAAGTGAAGAATTTATTTTAATAATTTTGATTTAATCGATTTAATTGAACTAAATTAGATTTTTTTTAAATTTGATTAAATTTTAATATGTCTAACGATTTTTTCGGCAAATAATTAATCGACTAGTTTACGTATTGATTAATCAGCAAATGATTTATTTATTGCTGGTAAGCCGTAAGGTTAATGTTCTTCGCGGAGCTTCGGTTCCAATCCCGGCTCCGGTTCCGATCCCGGCTCCGGTTCCGATCCCGGCTCCGGTTCGTTACCGCTATTTTGTGATGCTTCATTTCCGGTTCCGGTTCCGGTTATTGATTCAAGTTTGAAGGGTTTAGGTGGCCAATTTTTTTGAAAATATAAAAATTTAATAAATTTATTAAAATGTATTAAATTCAGTATTAATGCATTAAATTTATTTTATAGATTCCTAAATTTACTAAAATTTGTTTACTAAATCTACGTATTAAATTAAAAATTATTAAATTTATTAACTGAATTAACAAATTTGTTTATTATTTTTCCACCGATTAACAATTTATTAATTTATCATAAAATTTAATAAAAATTTTGATTACATTTATTATAAAATGGAAGTTTATGAATTTTTAATTTAAAAAAATTATTGAATTTATTCAGTCATTCATTAAATTTATTAACGGACGGTTTCTAGCTCAGTTACGGTGCAATGTGAATCATACATATATACATGTACAACATGGGAATTTGGGGGGGGGTAAGGGGGTCATTATGGGAATTTTGGGGGTAGGGGGAGTCAGGCCCGAAAAATTCCATTAATGAGCCAAAATTGATGGGCACACGTCAAAAACACTGTTTTCTGACGCATCAGACAATGTTCGTTCTCTCTAGAACATAAAAACATAGAGAAAAATATTAAAAAATTCTGAAAAATTCCAGTAAATAAATTCAACAAAATATCGTCAAAAAATGTGCATACAGCGCGCCGAAAATTCCAGAGTTTCGAGCCCAAAATGAGCTAAAAACGCAAAAAAGTCACATTTTTTACAATTTTTATGAAAAATTTATAATTCCATGGGGGGGGCGGTCGCGGCTATTTTGCGAGGGGTCATGTGCACACATTCACAGCATGAAAATTGGGGGAGGGGTGGTGGTGAAATTTTAAAGTGCTTTTTTTGGGTCCAAAAATGGTAGGTACGCGTCAGAAACATCGTTGTACAAGGTCTCTGACGATGCTCTATCTTTTCTAGAGCATAAAAACGTAAAAACATTCTAAAAAAACAAAGAAGTAGGAAGAAATTGAACATAATATAGTCAAAACATGAGTATAATGGCGCGAAGCGCCGAAAATTTCGCACTTTTGAGACTTTTCGACAAATTTTCAGAAAATTTCTGGGAACTTTCGAAAAATCGTCAATTCTGGGAAGTGAAAAAATTCTAGGGGGGGGGTTGAAAATTTTCCTAGGGGGGGGGTCGAAATACCCTCAAGCCTCCACCACCCCAAGATCAGGTATGGTCACTTGCCATTCTGCAAGGTGATGGGGGGTTCAAACCCCTCTCCCGAAAACTCCCGCCCGCCCCCAAGAACACTTATGATGTGAGCCCGGCTTAGTTCCCAACATTCTGTTGTATGAATTTTCCCACATTCTGACCAGAATCCTGTTCTCGCTTCATTTTTTCCCTTTTTTAACGTTTTGGAAAATTGATATTCAGGAAATTTTCTATTTTGCTCCAAGATTTTGGCACTGGTTTTCTCTAATAAGTCCCGTTCCGCCGGTTTTTGTTCCGGATGCTCAAAATTTGCGCATTGGATGATTTATATGAGTTTTTGCATTGCTACATATTGCATCGGTTCACATTTTTTGTCCCAGAATTTTTCGGTTCCTGATCGAAGATGTTCTGTCCGGCATTGGAATTCTTGGGGGGGGGTTGACCGCCAGAAAATTTTTATAAAGTGATTTTTTGGGCTTAAAAAACGATGGGTACTACACGTCAGAACCACTATTTTTCACATTTTAGGCAATGCTCGTTCTTTTTAAAGCATGAAAATCTGAAATATCCGGGAAAAGTTTTGAGAAAATTCGTGTGAATTCAACAAAATATAGTTAAAAAATGAGTATATGGCGGCGAAGCGCCGAAAATTCGACACTTTGAATCAAAAGTTGACTAACAACGCTTCAAAGAGCACATTTCTGCGATTTTTCCGCTCGAAAAATCGACAAATCTGTTGGAGGAGTCGCAGCCATAGGTGGGCGGCACCAAACTTCCGAGGGGGGGGATTGCTAGAATTGTTCAAAGGTCAGAAAATGGCCTTAAAAATGGTTGGTTTAGCGAAAAAGCACCATTTGTCAACGTTGCTCATCGACCACTATCCATTGGCATCAAAAAATTGCGAATAAACAAAAGAAAATTTTCGAAAATTGAATTCTGGGCTATTTTGATTTTTCTGGGGGGGTGTGCATTCCCCCGAACGACCTCCCCACGCCCACGTGTGGTCGCAGCGCAACCACTTTGCGGGTGGAGAGGATGTCAATAGACACTCTGGGGGAGGGGTTGGGGTTGAGTACCCAATTCTTCCCCATGGGGTGCCTGGATTCATGTAACAGGGGGACGGTGATCCCATTCAAAATTGATCGTCGCCCCGTCCCCCAAGACTAGAATATTTTTGACCTCCGATTTATCGGTAAATTTGCGTTTTTTGGTCATATTTAGATGCTTCTTGACCGTTTTTGCCAAAAATTAGAGGTTTACTCACCCCCCCGTTTAAAAGTGGTCCGGGACCTCCACCCAGAATTTTAAGCTTTACGTGTATGTGGGTACGCCTATCGGTTCAGGTGTTCCGGTTTCCGAATTTGAAATTGTTGTATCATATTCCGGTTGTGGTCCGGCTATCCGACTATACGATGGCGGGAATGGGGGTTTAGAACCCCACTCGGGAATCCAGCAGACCGAAATAAGTTGATAGACCCCAGAATTGAGTTTTTGGCATGGATGTATTTGCATTAGACCATACATGTAACAGGAGGGAGTCTCACCACCCAAAGTCGAACGTCCTCCCCACCACCCTAAGTCGAACGTCCTCCTCCCACCACCCTTGGAGCCAGAGAATTTTTGACCCGCTCTCACTCGATTTTTGGAAAAAATTAAATTTTCGAAAAAATTAAATTTTTTGGCCCTTTTTAGGCGTTTTCTGGCCGTTTTTGATTGAAAATTGGGAGTCATTTACCCCCCCCTAGAAATGGCCGGGACCCCCTGAATTTCGAGCCGTTACCTGTCTACATTAGACAGTCCGGTTCGATTCCGTCTTAAGCTCACAAAATTTGTATGAAATGCGGCACCGGACCGGCCGCACTTGTTCTGTTAGTTGACCCTCTAGAACGGCTATTGACCCCTCAAAATGCCTGCGACCCTCAGAATTATCGATTTTTCGTGAAATTAGTAAGAAAATGCGCCTGTTTAAAGCGTTTTTAAGCCATTTTTATCTCAAAGGTAAAACTTTGTGCCATTTAGACATTATTTGACTATATATTGTTCAATTTGCTCGTTTTTTGTATTTCCTCGAGATTTTTTTGATGTTTTTATCTTCTAGAATGAACGAGCATTGCCAGAAACGTAAAAAACTGTGTTTTTCACGTGTACCCATCGTTTTCTAGCACCAAAAGGCAGTTTTTGAAAATTTTTTGGACCTGACCCCTTCCCTCATCAGAATTGTCATGCTGTGCATGTATGGCAGCGACTCCTTATGATATCATATAGTCCTATTATGGCCAGAAAATTAGCTTATAGCCTTTTTGGTCTCAGAAAACTAGCTATATAATCTTTTTGGATTCTCAAACATAGCTACATAGCCTTTTCGGACTAAAAATAGCTATTAATCCCTTTTTGGAGTCGAAAAATGGCAATATATCCTCTTTAAACTTAGAAAAGACAAATAAACTAGACATTTCATAACTCAAAAAAGACTATTTAGCTAGTTTTTTGAGCCCAAAAAGGCTGATTAGCTAATTTTCTGAACCTAAAAAGGCCGTACCCTTACATTTTATAGGAATATTTTGCCTATAGCTGCGTTTTTTGGTATATTAGCATCAGTTTTGTCGTTACGAAATAGTTTTTCGGCCAAAATCGCTGTATTGTAGCTATCAGTTTTTCGAGGCAGTTTTGAAGGGAACAGATGTAGTAGTTTTATTTATTTTATTTTATTTATTTATTTTTATTTTATTCATATTTTTTATTTTATTTTTTAAAATAATTTTCTTAAATTTTTCTCAATTTTTTTATTTATCATTTAGCTTATCCAAAAGTGGTGCGAATTAAACGCAGCGGATGCTCTGTTCTACTCAGATTCGGATCTTCAATCAATTACGGACCAAACTGTGCAATGGTGAGTTAATATTGTTTTGGAAATATTTTGAAATTTATAATCTATTTATATTTTATTTCTAAATCTGATATTTTTTATGTTTGTGATTTCGGAAGTTGTTCGAAATTCTGCTTATTTTTAAGATATATTTTTCCCCGATCCTCCGAAGCCGGGCGATTTTGGACCCCCGATTTTTTGAAAAAAAATTGGATTTTTTCGGCCGTTTTAGGCGTTTTTGGCATGATCGTTTACACTACCGTATCTTGACTGAAATTTTGTCAAAGTTTTGGTTGAGAAGCATACATGCGCAGCATAGTAATTCGGAGGCGGGGGCCTGAATTTATAAAGTGCCCTTTTCGGGTCCAAAAATGGTAGGTACGCGTCAAAAATATCGTTTCAGACGATGCTCTATCCTTTTAAAACTTAAAAACAAAAAAATTTTGGAAAATTCAAAGTCGGAACAAATTGAACAAAATATAGCCGAAACATGAGTATAGTGGCGCGAAGCGCCTAAAATTTGGCACCCTTCTGCAAATAGATGGCTAAAAACGCTTAAAAAGCATCTTTTCTACAGATTGTTGGAAATTTGATGGGAATTTTCCAAAAATCGCCAATTCTGGGGTGTGAAAATATTTTTGCGGGGGGGGGGGGGTTGAAAATTTGGGGGTAACCTCCATAACCCCCAAGATCATGTATGGTAAGATGCATACAGTATCTTGTGCGGGGGAGGGAAGGGGGTTTGGGAGAGTTTTCACCCCGCTCCCAACCAGAAAAATTTTCAACCTATCCCACCAATTATTCCATCCCCTTCCCAGAATTCGCGATTTTTCGAAAATTCACAAAAATTTTGTAAAAAATTTGTAGAAAAGGTGCGTTTCTAAGCGTTTTTAGCTATCTATTCGCTCAAAAGCGTCAAATTCTCGGTGTTTCGGGCCCTTATACTCATGTTTTGACCATATTTTGTTCAATTTGTTCGACGCTTTTTTTTTCGAAATTTTTTCATGTTTTTACGCTCTAGACAGATAGAGAATCGTCAAAAACGCCGAAAAACTCTGTTTTGACGCGTAGCTACCATTTTTGGGCCAAAAAAAGGCACTTTATGGTTTCAACCCCCCCCACACTCCCAGAACTCCCATACTGTGCATGCCTGGGGGATGTAATCGGCCATTTTTCGGGACCAATAAATTATTCAACAAATTTGGCCAACAATTATTAAAAGTTTCTGAGAATGGTCCCAAAAACGCAGTTTTTTTCCAAAAATTGTGGGATACGATAATTTCTGAATTCGTTAAGGGGGGGGGGTTTGGGCGACCTAAATAAATAACCTAAATAAACCTAAATAAACTAAATAATGGGCTAAATACAATTTTTTCCCCTTTTTGGACTAAAAAACATTTTGAGTGTTTCAAGAACACCAGTTTTTGACGATGCTTTTTCTTTCTAAACGATAAAAAACAAAAATTTTTACCAAAAAAACTCGACAGATAGAACGAAATACGCTCTAATATCATTATTTGTCGCAATTGCCGACGAATTGATACTTTTGAAGTGAAATCTTGCCGAAATCGCTCAGAACGGGGCATTTTCTATGACTCTTCTGAAAAATCGAAAAAACATCCTTCGGGGCGGGGGATATGGACAAAAAAAATGTATATTACTTATTATATATTTAGAACAGGGGCGGATTTAGGGGGGCCGCCCCTCCCATTGACCCAAAATAGTGGCGCAAAATTAAGGATTTTTGAGCGATTTTTAGCGATTTCCTGGTTGAAACGGCTAATTTTTTCGCCCAAGTCAGGGTTCCGCCCCCCCTCGTTAGGGGTACCGCCCCCACTTAGGAAAATCTTGGTACCGCCACTGATTTAGAAAATGTATATACAGTTATTTTGTATTTAGGTATTTTTGATGTTATATATAATTTATTATGGATATTTGATCCTTATTCTTTATTTTAATGTATAATATTTATCACATTTTTCATTCACAATATTTACTATATTTCATTATTCATATTTATTTAGGTTTATTTTATTTTTATATTCATGTTTTATAAAAAGAAATCATGTAGGCCCCTCACGCGAAAATTTTAGCATTACGCTCTGTGGTTTTGGAGCTACATATGTACATATAATTAATATTCCTTTTTATCGCTTCATTAATACTTTCAGTTCTACTTTTATTTTTAGTTTATTAATTGAATTATTTAAAACGGCTCGAGATTTTAGTTTTGCATAGCTCTGCTAATTTTCTATTGATTGTCTTTTATTCCCTGTCAAAAATACTAAAAAACACCTGTAAAAGGCATTAAAAAAAGCATATTTTTGTTTTTCCAATCCCCCCTCTTATCTGAGTGATATGCGCTTTGCGTCGCCATTTTCTTCCGGTAAATCCCTAGCCGACATAATCTTCAGGGGAGGTGGGTGAGGTTTCATCTAGACATGCGCTGCATGGAATTCTGGGGGGGTATTGAAGTGCCTTTTTTTGCGCACAAAAATGTTGGATACGCGTCAAAAACATCGTTTTTCGGTTTTTCTGACGATGCTGTACGTGTTTGTCTAGGATATAAAAAGTAAAAACAAAAAAATTTCTAAAAATATAAAAAAATCGAGCAAATTGAAAAATTGAAGAAAATATTGTCAAAACGTGAGTAATTGGCTCGAAGCGTCGGAATTTTGACTCTTATGAGCGAATGGATGGCTAAACGCTTTAAAAATGACCTTTTCTACGAATTTTCGTAAACTTTCGAAAAATCGCGTGAATTCGAGGGGGAGTGGAAAAATTTCGAGGGGAGGGGTGAAAATTTTCTATAAAAAACATTTTCACCCCTTGCGGAAAGATTTTCCCCTCAAAATTTTTTACCCCCAACAGGATTTGCGATTTACTACAATTTCGCAAAAAAGTGCTTGTTTAAAGCGTGTTTTTAATGTCCGTTTGCTCAAAAATTCCAAATCTTCAGTGCTTCGTGCCATTTTCTCATTTTTGACTATATTTTGTTCAATCCACTCGAATTTCTATATTTTTTCATAATTTTTTTAAGCTTCACTTCGTTTTCCGTTCTAGCTTGAGGTTAATTTTTTTATCCAAATTCAATGAGCGATAGATTCGGTAATTAATAATAAAATTAACCCCGTCACATTTATGAACTTGTGCTATGCACCAGGCACGCAACTGGCTGTCGATTTTCGGGAGGGGGCTAAGCCCAAAAAGGCCAAAAATAGCACAAAATAACGTTCAAAAAGTCCTATTTACCGATTTTTCTGAATTTCGGGGGGGTCCGAACCCCCCATTCCTTCCAGAGATTTTTGCCTGACATGCACACTGGGGGGGATAGGGGGTATCCCCTACCACTACTTTTGAGGAGCATACCCCCCGCTGAGGCCATTTCGGACCAAGACTGGTAGCTTGAAGCACGAAAAAGCGTCAAATGAAGGCTAAGAGTGTAATTTCAAGTGCATATACTTTTTCACTTATCTTTCATTATTTTTTACGTATTTGATGTTAAAGGCCATCCGATTGCTCTTATTCTCATTGCTTTCATGCAAATTTAATCATAAATATTCATGAAAAATAAAATTCTATTAATTAAGTACAAAATTTGACATTACATAGGCGAAAAATTACTCACTTACCCCCTGGACCCCTGGAAACTAGTTTTACCCCCTCCTTCCAGGGCTTTTGACCGTGTGCATGTATGCTTACGCTTAATTGGAATATGACCCCGAAATTTCAACGAATTTTATATTTTATCAAAAATTTACTCTACGGCTCTAAATTTTGGATGGCGGTCCTCGACCATTTTTAGGGGGGTCAGTATATATTCAAATTTTCGGCCAAACGGCAACGTTTTCTCAAAAATTAAAGGGTGGGGGTTCAGAAATTTTTACATATTGGGGTGCGTGGGGAACGATCAGTTTTTTGGTGGGCGATCCGCCATCCTCGTGTAACATGTCTAAGTAAATGACCTATGTATGTATGGGAAAAAGGCACTTGATAATGGTCTTAAAGCCCAAATTTTTGCCAAAAATTGGGATAAAGACATTCTAATAATTAAGGTAGGCGCCTGGCGATCGACATTTTTGTGAAGAGCGATTTCCCATCATTATGCGTGAAACGGCTCAAAATAATGCGGGATGTAATCGGCAATTTTTAGGGGGGTGTTGGGGGTAAATGATTTTTCAATTTTTAACTAAAAATGGCAACAAGGCTCCTAATAAAGGTCGAAAAACGTACATTTTTGCCCAAAATCGGTGGCGAAAAATTTCTCAATTCGGGGTGATGTAGGAGTAGAACGACTGACTTTTAGTGGAGTAACACCAACAGGTGGGCGGCACCGAAATTCCGGGGGCTGCAAGATTCTTCAAAGGTCAAATAATGGCCTCAAAAATGATGGTTTGGCGGAAAAAACACCATTTTTCAACGTTTCTCATCGAGCACTATCCATTGGCATCAAAAAATTGCGAAAAAACAAAAAAATTTCAAAAATTAAAGTCTGGGGATTATTTGGTTTCTGGGGGGTATTTTGGTTTCTCTGGGGTTGCATACCCCCCAAACGGGGGATTATTTGGTTTCTGGGGGGTATTTTGGTTTCTCTGGGGTTGCATACCCCCCAAACGGGGGATTATTTGGTTTCTGGGGGTATTTTGGTTTCTCTGGGGTTGCATACCCCCAAACCCCTCCACGCCTATGTATGGTATCCCCTACCTCAGCCCCTTTTTACATTTACATATATATGCCCATCATCAGATAATATTTCACGTCTGTCTGGACGTGCCCGCTTTTTGCTTAATTTCCTCATGCAGTACTTTTAATGTTCCAGTTGAAGATTAAATTGGTAGGCTTTGTTCTCAAAATATTTACTCTACCCCTGGCTCATCGCAACTTTATTAAATACGAAAACGTGCTTCTATACCTTAAGCCTTCATGTTCTTCCGAGTATAGTTTAAATACAGAACGAATGGAAAACACAAAGGCAGGGGCGAATTTGAGGGGGGCGAAGCGAGGGGCGAACCTATGGGCCCAAAATCGTTGGCGAGATAAAGGATGAATATGTAATTTGCAACGATATTTGGCCGTCAGAGATCATAATTTCTCTTATTTTTCCTGCGCTTCGCGCCGGGTTATACCTATTAATGACATTAAGTTACTCCCAGGGCGACCTGGTAGCCATTTTATGCCCATGGAATAGGTTTCAAGACAATTTCAACAGCAGAAAGAACTATTTCGGCATAGTTTTCTTCTATTATCAATCAAAAATTTTTGATGTTTGCGTCAGACGCTACAAAATACGGGAAATCAAGCGATAAATCTAGTTTGTTAGCGTCCTTCCGCCTGAAATTCACGGATTTTCCGGCGCTCCGCGCCAGATTTTCGCCAGAGTTCAAGAAATTTAATGATTTTTCAGCCGAAAATATCGAGAATTTCGAAATGTTTCGCTAAAATTTCGCGTCAAAAATGATTTTAAATGAAAGTAGATAATCTAAAGTGCCGAAAAAACGCCATTTCGCGCGTGAAGAACACCTGTTTGGACCTGTTTTTGGAAAAGTTTGGGTACCGCTCCCCCCGCCCCTCCCCTCAGGAAAATTCTAGATACGCCACTGCTCAAAGGTGTAAAGCGTGCATGCGTCCTAAACAGCCGTACGTAATTTAGCATGACTGCGAGCTACGGCGTAATGAATTAAGATTAAATAATCGGCAGTCATAATTGTGATAAATTGGAAAATAATTAGAGTGAAATTGGGAAAATAAGTTCAAAATGGAGGGAATAAATAAAAAAAATGTGCGATAGATATTTTGAATGTACCCAGGAAGAATTATAATCTGAGATATGGGAAAAAATTGAAAAAATCGAAATAATTGACCGAATAGGGGTAAGGATAGAATTTAACAAAATGGCAGGCATATCAAACGCGTACATATGTACGTGTAGTGGCCATACATGTAACGGCTCGAAATTTTGGATGGGGGTCCCGGCTGTTTTTAGTGGGGAATGAATGAACTTCAATTTTTGGCCAAAAAAGGCCACAATATACTTAAAAACGGTTAAAAAATCGAATTTTTTTCCGAAAATCGGTAGGGGCTTAAAAATTTTCTGGCTTCTGTGGAATAGGGAGGATTCCTCATCCCCTGTTACATGTCTGGTAGTTAGGCACGTAGCTGGCCCTCCTATTTGGGGGGGACCAACACCAATTTTGGGGGGTCCAAGCCTGAAATAGCACAAAATAACGTGTGAAAAGTCCTATTTTTCCGGTTTTTCCTGAATTTGGGGGGGGTCCGGACCCCCATTCCTCCCATAGCTACGTGCCTGTTGGTAGCGGCTGATAATTTTAGGTGGCGTTATCGGCCGGTCTGTAGGGGGGTTAAGGAGGGGATTATATACGTATTGACTTATTTTCAAATGAAATTGGCTGAAAAGCACCTAAAATGATCAGACAGCGCAAAATTTTGCCACAAAAACGGCGGCCAGGTAATAAATTTCAGTTGCTAGTTTAATGTGGGAGGAGAACGACTTTTAAAGAGGATTTTCACATGTTTGTATTGAGTGAATGATGACATGTTGTGGGGAAGTTATAAATTTATTCTTTTATTGTTTTTATTTGAATTTGTCTTATTGTATTCATTTTTTCCCTGCTCCTAACTTTAGGCCAAATACGCTCAAAAGATTGATTAATGAAAAGTCGCAGCCCCGCCCATTGCACAAAAGCATGATCGCTAAAATGGTAGGCTATTGGTAGCTTGCACTCGGGTTTTAAATAATCTCAGAATTGTGATCTTTAATTTTTTATTGTTTTGTTCGTAAAAGTTGACAATTTTAAATAATTTATAACAATTAATTTAATTCATCGAATTGATAAGTCTTAATATTAATCTTTATTATTTTCCTTTACATAAAAGGCATGTGTTTTATAGATCGGGTGCATGCATACAGAGCATGGGAATTCTGAAAGGGGAAGGATGATAAAATGCCTTTTTCGGGTCCAAAAATGTTGGGTACTCATAAAAAGCATCGTTTTCTAGCGTTTCTGACGATTCTCTCTCTTTTTAGAGCATAAAAACAAAACAAATTTCGGAGAAAAATCAAAAAGCTGGAGCAAATTGAAAAAATATAGTCAAAACATGAGTATATAAAGGCGCGACGCGCCGAAGATTGGGCACTTTTGAGTAAATAGATGGCTAATAACGCTAAAAAAAGCATATTTTTTATAAATTTTTCGGAAAATTTTTGTGAACTTCCAAAAAATCGCCAGTTTGGGGGAGGTGAAATTTTCCTGGGGTGTTGACCCCCCTCCAAACCCCCTATGATTATGTATGATTGGATGTGCCTTACATCAGTTAATATTGGGCAACATACTTGGGGGCGTACGGAGCTTTTTTTGTAGATGGTTTTCGAAATGTTTGACTCTATGTTTTAGGATAAAGTTGGAGGTGCTCGAATTAAAGTGCATTTTTGATAGTTTCAGCCTTCTCTTCATAAAATCCGAAAAAAACTTTTCCGAATTTTTTTTTATTGTTCTTTCTCGTATGCGCCAAAATTTTATCCTTGAAACGATTCTATTTTCTTTTTATTTGAAATTTTGCATCGTTTTAGAACATAAATTTTGTAGCCCCTTGCTGCCATATATATATATATATATATATATATATATATATATATATATATATATATATATATATATATATATATATATATATATATATATATATATATATATATATATATATATATATATATATATATATACTAGCAAAGAAAAAATGCTCCGATGGAACAAAAAAGATGAATATACTTGGAATTGTGGATTATTAAGGATGTAAAAGGATGGGACTAGGAAAAATCTACCTAAAGTCGCAAAATCTGCTAAAAATCACACTTTCTCTAAGCAACGCAAAAAATCGAAGTATATTCTGCAGCCTCTAAAAAGGGTCTTTTTTAAATAATGTTCAAAGTTTCAGATAAGAGTGTATAAACGAAATCTGTAATGTTTATTTTTTGAATTAATGGCAAGTAGCAACGCTGACTAGCTTCGTATCCTGATCGATAGAAAATTAAGTGGAATTGTATTTAAGTTGTTTTATTTTGTTCTGAGCATTAAAGCAAGCAAAGCAGCGGCTGATTGATTAGTGCACACAATCATTAAGGGCATGCTAGTGTACCTACATCTAGTCTGTTTCAAGTCAACTTAAGTGTTTCCTACTGTTTTAAACCATTCATTCAATTGGCTTAGAAAGACAGTTAGTTTACTCAACATCATTTCCCATAGCTACTGCGTAGCTAATGTGCTGCTTTTTCAATCATTTTATGGTTAAATATTTATTTTAATCTGTTGGCCGCAGAATATACTTCGATTTTTGCGCTGCTTAGAGAAAGTGCGATCTTTAGCAGATTTTGCGAGTTTAGGTAGATTTTTCCTAATCCCATCCTTTTACATCCTTAATAATCCACAATTCCAAGTATATTCATCTTTTTTGTTCCATCGGAGCATTTTTCTTTGCTAGTACCCCGCTTTTGATTAGTATGATTTGAGTACATGAGTCAGTAAACACATACAGTAACATGCCATTATAATGACAGCAGTACGAGAACACGGAAAGCAATACTGTTCTTAACATCAGCATTATCCTTCTCAAACAAGACAACCTTACATTATTTTAACAGATCAAAGTTTTTCAGCATTAACTTGACGCAAATATCAATTGTAAGGAACACTAACGCTCAGATTTGGAAGTAAAATAAATTTGTAGTATAAACTACATTTTAACAACAAATGATTAGTGCAAATTTAACAACTACTAGGTATAGAGAAAACTAATAGTCAGATTCTCAATTCTGATTTTACGTAGAACATTTTGAAAAAAATTAAGCTTCCGCAAGGCTCTAGAACAATAGTTGAGTTAATAGGCAGTGTAAACTTTACACAACCACAGAGTTTGAAGAAAATTTCAGTCGGATTCGTTATTCTGATATTACGATCAACATTTAAGAAAAAATTAAGTCTCCACAATGGCCCAAGGACAAATAAATATTAGATGTGTTAACGTAGACTCAAGCAACGTTCACTTCGCTTAATTAACCCGAATTTCAAGCATATGCGCTCACACGGGGGTTCTCGCCCTTTTTAGGAGGTCGATCACCAGCCGGCGATTCGGGGGTAAGCGGCCCGGCCTATTCAAGGTAGCCCGTCCCTCTAAGCACGCACCTAGTGAAACTTTCTTACTTAACCCTTTTGAGATTAGGTACCTAATTAAAGTAAGTTCCCCGGAAACCTAATTGTGGGCTCAAAAAGATTATTATTTAGCTTGTTTTGGACCGAATTCCGGTGCTTGAAAATATTAAGGGTTCCTAAGTATAGTGTAGCACAAGGACAGAATTCAACAGCACGGAAATTCAACCGAGCCCAGCATCGTTAATTAAATAATTAATTTTTACAATATTTTTTGGACAGAAAAATTATGAAGCAATTAAAAAGCGACAGCATGGAGGATACATGCTGCTGACCGTCGTGTTACGCTAATTGGGTAAAATCAAACAATGTAATTAAACAAGGGCACAAAGCCCTGCCGCGTATTTCGAAAAGCCACTGAGGATTCGCTGTGGCTATTGTTAAAGATACGTATGTAGGCGGGCCTAGCGTTCACCTAATTACATAACCATTACATGCGTTCGAACGTAGGCATTCCGCCTATATGCCCATAAAATGCGTAGTTACATACATATACGATCCAAACGCAGGCAAAATGAGACTCGCTCGCCAAAGTGAATAATAAATAACAGCACACTGTTTTATTGTTATTTACGCTAAGTACCTTAATTACCAGGCCAACTTTTCCTTGCATAATCTTACCGCAAACTCATGAGTCTTAGAGCCTGTTTTTTCAATGTCTGTCTAAATAGAAAGAAAAAGTTAATGAAAGCAAACGGACTTCTAGGATTTTTGATTCGAACATTTGGCAAAGTGTGTTGTACCATCCACTAAATCTTAAAATGCTTCAAAGTTTTTCAGAATGGATGATAATTATCTTTACTTCGAATCGTCTTTGCCAAGTTGCACAAATTTTAAGATACAGAGTATTTGCGGGGAAGGCGAAGGCTTTAAAGTCGTTGTACGACTAAAATTGAACACGATCGACGAGATTAAAGCTTGGAAATTGGAAATCAAACGGATCGAGTAGTATTAATCGGAACCTAGCGAATATATACCCAAATTGCAACTGATTTTTATATATCACGGATTTTGTTTGTCACAACAGTTCAAAATACAAAAGGAAAAAAGATAGGTGATGGCTCAAATAGAAAGAAGAATACTGGTTGCGAAATTAAGATGAGTTTGAGCGCCAAAAATTTTGAAACGCGCTAGAAATTTGCTGAAAAACCTTCATTCCAGCCAACCGAATGCTATGTCCCATGGCCTAGGCCATTAACTATCGCTGTTTCCTTGTGAATTGCTCAGTTTTTGTTTTCCGTTTTTTTTAAAATCGTATTAAAGCGTGTCTATTCTGGGGTTTTATTTTATTATCTATGAATATAATATGGGTCTCCAAATTTAAAACTTTTTCACGTACTACCTTCGAGAAATTTAATTAAAACACCAAGCATCTTGAATAGATTATTTCATATCTTTGCTTTCATTCGATTCTCTTTTGCTAACCTTTTCTTTCTTTTAACACGAACATTATTGGAAACAGGCTCTCATGAATCGCGAGTTTGCGGTAAAATTACGCAAGGAAAAGTTGATGTAGTAATTAAGGTACTTAGCATAAATAGCAATGAAACAGTGTACTATGCTATGTATTTATTATTCACTTGGGCGAGCGAGTCTCAGTTTGCCAGCGTTTGGATCGTATATGTATGTAACTACGCATTTTATGGGCGTATAGGCGGAATGCCTACGTTCGAACGCATGTAATGGTTATGTAATTAGGTGAACGCTAGGCCCGCCTACATACATATCTTTAACAATAGCCACAGCGAATCCTCAGTGGCTTTTCGAAATACGCAGCCCTGCCAAAGGCACAACAACTGATGCCAATTGGCACAAACACGAATGATAAAAAACAAAGCGTACGGCGAAAAAGAAGCGTGCACACTACGCAGGAAAACTAACAGACGAGTTCTGCAGCCAAGCAGATAAAAAGGCACGTACGGAGTCTGCTCACGTACGGCGACGAAAAGAAGAAAAGATACGCTCAGTGCGGAAGCTGGCGGAGAGGCTCTCAGGCTCAAAAACTGATTCTAAAATGTAAAATCTTAAAGTGCCGTCAAAACTGCGCTCGCACGCAGTTTTAACTGATGCGGAAAAGAGGCGTAACAACACGAACCAAGAGATGAAAAGGATCTAGGAATACGACAATAGGCCTATGGGCAAAAGCTTACGGTAAAGACAGTGGCGGATCTAGGATTTTCCTAATGGGGGGGCGGTACCCCTAAGGGGGGGGCGGAACCCTGACTTGCGCGGAAAAATTAGCCGTTTTAACCCGAAAATCGCTAAAAATCGCTTAAAAATGCTTAATTTTGCGCACTTTTTTTGGGCCAATGGGGGAGGCGACCGCCCCCCCCCCACTAAATCCGCCCCTGGGTAAAGGTATGTACAAACGAGACAGGCACAAATATGAGACACACACATATGATCTTCTAACACAGGTAAGATATGATAACACACATACCAATTCGTACTCAAGTCGCATTCAGCCCGAGTACCCATTTTCCTATCCTGGATTTTGATTGAAAATATGTGTGGGAATGGAATGAAAAATATGATAATTTTTAGGGGAAGGTGGTCCCGGGCGACTCACGTAAGCGTTGCGCTTAACGGTCGTGTACGTGCGTATGGAAATTGAGCACAAGAATGTACATCTGGGGCAATCAATCGGTTTTTTTTTCATCTGTTTCAAAAAAAACCCAAACCGATTTTTTCTCCCAAAAAATTTTTCAGTGTAAAGTTTACAAACATAAGTTCGGCACATACAAACGTACTACAATCAAAGGGCTACAAACTGGCCCAAACCGAATTTATTTTTTACACTCCACTTTCTCTGTTCAGAAGTCGGGAGAGGTCGAATAGGATAAAAATAAAGTACTTTTTAAGGGGTGGCGAACAAAAATATGGACAAACACGTATTTTTCACTGTCCACCACATTGTAAACTTTAAAAATCTGAACCGAACGCCCCATTGAGTGTAAATAAATTCGGTTTGGGCCAGTTTGTAGCCCTTTGATTGTAGTACGTTTGTGTGTGCCAAACTTATGTTCCGCGAAATATTTGATATGATTTATCAATTAAATACGAAAAAAACCTGTTTTTTTCGCCTATTTTACACCTCAGATTTCGAACTTTACACCCCCCATAAACAACTCAATATTACGTTTTTGAACGCGGTTTGCTTCGACGTGCTAGCCCCTTAAAAGTTACTTTATATTTATCCATTTAAATTATCTTAACTCATAACCGAAAATTAGCCAAATTTTTGACTTTACACTCGCTAAATATTAATGTATAGACAATTTGCTTTGACATGCAGCCGATATAAAGCACTTTATTTTCATTCGTATTGGACTTATCCCGACTTCTGGACGGAGAAAGTGGCGAACAAAAAACGCAACAAAAACGTATTTTCCATCATTTAGAACACTGTAAACTTTAAAATTCCGTACCGAACTCCCCATTGAGTTTAAAAAATTCGGTTTGGTACAATTTGTAGCTTTTAAATCGTAGTACATTCCTGTGTGCCAAAATTCTCTTGCAAAAATTATTTGGTATGATTTATTAATCAAAATTCGGAAAAAACGTGTTTTTTCGCCCATTTTTTACCTCTGATTTCGAACTTTACACCCCCATAAATAACTCAATATTGCGTTTTTTTAAATGCGGTTTGCTGCGATGTGTAGCCCCTGATAGGCACTTTATTACTGCTGTATTCAATTTACCCTGACTCAAAAGCGGAAAAATTTGGCAGAGAAATCTTAGTTAAAATCCGTTTTTTACTCCATCAACTAGAGTGTAAACTTTAAACCCCAGTGATCTAACTCACCATAGAGCGTAAAAGACTTTGCTTATATGCAGAATGTATGTAGCCCTTGATCCGCTCTACATATCTGTCAGAACACATTTTAAAAAACTCTATAACCGGAGTTAGTATCAGACATAAGCAGGTTGAAAACTCGACCAAAATGTGCTTTTTCACCCCCAGATTTTCGCACTCTTTACACTGCCATTCGAGAACTAATGCAGAATTTCAAAAAACGAAAAAAAGCAATTTGGAGCATCCTTTCCTCTACAAATCTGTGCCATTAATTTATTTGAGGAGTCAATACTGAGTTGTCCACATGCCGTCTAAAGAACCTTCCAAAATTCATCCTATGTTATAACGTTACATAACAACTTTACACCTTCTTTACACAGCCAGTTTTGAGTTTGAAGAAAAATAAAAAAACATACGCAGCGAATTTTTTTATTATCTATCTTTTAAAAAAAAACCGCACCTTCTAGATGTGTCCTGTTATAGCTGTAGGGGGTGCACAGGTGTTTGGGGTACTCAAGTATATTATAGGTACGGGCTAACGCGCTACCTATGATATATATATATATATATATATATATATATATATATATATATATATATATATATATATATATATATATATATATATATATATATATATATATATATATATATATACACTTCAATTTAGTGCTATTTTAATAAGTTATTGATAAATTATATATATTAAATTTTAATTAAAAATAAGACATTGTAATATATTGTTGTAATTTATTTCAAATCCTGATAATTAATTTAATTAAGGAATTGTCCGCGGGTTAATTGAACCGATTAATCTTATCGGTTGGTATAAAATCATTGCCCTTACCTTATCTTCTACGGCTTATCTCTAATAACAATAATTTGATTCGGCAAAACGTTTATAATTGAGCATTAGTAAATTAATTTATGAGTAAATTTAAATGAGGATGCAAAGAATTGCACGTGCCAATTTTGATTCCTTAGGAAGGGGCTTGAACATATAAAATTAGTTTACAAAAAATCTGGCCCCCCTTACCCTCCTAGCTGTTAAAACTTGTTTTTTCAACAAATCTAAGACAAAAGCTTAATTTCCTATGCTTTTTTACACATTTTTTCTGATTGTTTGACCGAAAAGCTAATAGAAAAAAATGGCAAAAGCAACTAAAAATGGCCCAGAAACGAAGGTTTTTGCCTGAAGTCGGCGGGGATTTTGAAAACGTAAACCTCGATAAACTTAAATGTAAAGTTAAAATATATAGTGATGTACGTATAAAAAAGAAAATATATAAAAATATATAAAATAAAATATATTAAAATATGTAAAATAAAATATATTAAAATATATAAAAAGATATGAAAATTCAAATTTTTGCGTAAAGGTAAACCGCGGGTTGATGGCGGTTATTGAATAGGATATAGGGCAGATATTAAAACAATTAATAGGCTAATGAGACTCGAATTTTGTGATGATCAAATTTCGGTAATATTATGAAAATAAATTCTGAGACTAGCTTAGTTGAATAAAAAAAAATTTTTGGTAATTATCTTAGTGTTAAAAACAGAAAAAAAGTGATTTTGAAGTAGTGAATTATTTGGGGTTTGATGATTTTACAGGAGAATAGGGGACTAAACTTTCCTATAAATTCAAAATAAAGATGAAAAACGGACACAAACATACACGATCTTGGGGAGGGGGGGGGGTTTCGGGGTCACCCCCTTCGAAAAAATTTCACCCCCCCCCCCCCCCCCCCGCAAAAATTTTTTTCACCCCCTTCCTAGATTTGGCGATTTTTTGTAGGATCCCAGAAATTTTCTAGGAAATTTTTCAGAAAAGATGCTTTTTAAGCGTTTTTAGCTACCAATTTGCTCAAAAGTGCCGAGTTTTCGGCGCTTCGCGCCATTATACTCATGTTTAGACTATATTTTGTCCACTTTGTGCCGACTTATTTGATTTTTTCTAATTTTTTACGTTTTTATGCTCTAGAAAGATGGAGCATCGTCAGAAACGCTGAAAAACGATGTCTTGAACTCGTACCTACCATCAATGTACCCAAAACCCTCCTGTTCAGAATTCCCTTGCTGTGCGTGTATGGTCAGCACATGAGTACGTGGAATATTTGACACTTCGAGAAAACTAAAAACCCTTTCAAGAGCGCTTTTTCTACAAATTTTTCGAAATATTTTGGAAAGTTTCGAATTCTGGCGGGATGAAAAAAATTTCTTGTGGGGGGGGGTGAAAACCATACATGATCTGGGGGGTTTGGGGAGTTTTAACCCCCCCCCCCCGCAGAATCATTTTCACCTTCCGCAAAAAATTTTTCACTCCCCCCAGAACTGGCGATTTTTCAAAAGTTTCCTAAACTTACCTGAAAATTGGTGGAAAAGGTGTCTTTTTGAGGGTTTTTGGCTATCTATTTGCTCAAAATCGCCAAATTTTCGGCGCTTCGCGCCATATATTCATGTTTTAAGTGATAATTTGGTCAATTTATTCGACTTTGTTCGAAATTTTTTTCATGATTTCATGCTCTAGAAGGATAGAGTATCGTCAGAAACGCCAAAAAAACGATGTTTTTTAACGCGTACCGGCCATTTTTGGGTTAAAACAAAAACACTTTAGGTTTTCACCCCCCCCAGAATTCCCATGCTGTGCATGCATGGTGGAAACGCCCTCCTAATCCTGAAGGTTAGGCAGGATTAGTGGTACTACTCGCATATGTATATATCCTGCGTAGGATCCGGATGTCGCGACGAGGGAATGCCGCAATATGGATGATCAGGATTCGGTTCGTATATAATTGATATGTCATATTTTTATTTTATTTTATTTTCCTTTGATAGACGTTGCCTTTTTATTGGTTCAGTCGCGTTTTATTTTTATTTGTTCTTGATTTACGTAGTTTTCATTCCATACGTGGTTTGTAGCACTTCGCTTTTTGTAACAGTCATTTTTGGCCTTTATCGTCTCTGCGTCATTGCAATGCTGTAGAGTGTAAATTTCGAAGTTAAGTGTAAAACATAAATAGAGCATTGTAAAGCGCTGCGTTGTTCTTTTCAGTTTTTCGCTCTAATGGTCAAAATAGCCTATAAAACGTTTTTTCGTTTTAATAACACATTTTAAAAGCATTTTTAGTCCATTTTGACTGCATTATATCACTTTTAACACTAAAAAATGCTAAAAATTTATCAATTTCGGGCGCTTTTTGAGTAAAAAGTACTTAAAAGTACTAATCTGGCGCGAAGCGCCGGAAAAATTTTGACATTTTTACTGATTTTGATGTCAAAAATGATGCATAACAAGACCTATTTGCTCAAAATCGCCGGACAGTACCGGTCTAGCTGACCCCTCAGGGGGTAATACCCCCCTCACCCCCCCCTATGTGCATGTGTGATGGGGACGTAGGAACGACTTTTGTGTCGAGGCTCCTTTATCTAAAATCTTACGTTTTAGTGAAGGCTGAACTTTCCTTAAGTTCCCCAGAAATTTGTTGAAAACATACCTTTTTAAGCGTTCTTAGACACATATTTGCCCAAAAAAGTTCCAAATCTTCGGCCGTTCGCGCCACATATTCGTGTTTTGACTAAATTTCGTTCAATTATTTCGACTTTTTTGATCATTTTGCTAACTTTTTCTATATTTATATGCTCTAGAAAGATAGAGCGTCGTCAGGAACGCCGAAAACCGATGTTTTGGACGCGTACGCGTCATTTTTAGGCCCAAAAAGGCACTCTGAAATTTAGGCCCCCAGAATTCTCATGCTGTGCACAGGCACGTATCTCTGGGGAATGGGGGGGGGGTTCGGACCCCCAAAAATTCAGAAAAATTGGAAAAATAGAACTTTTTAAACGTTATTTTGTGCTATTTTTGGCTTTTTTCGGCTTGACCCCTAAAATTGGTGTTGGTCCCCCTAAAAAAGGACGGCCGGCTATGTACGTGCCTGGCTGTGCATGTCTGGCCCCATTGATTGACTTGACTCTCAAATTTTCGCTTTAGCCGTTGTAATACATGTTTTACTTTCTTCCCTTATTTTATTCTTCGTCGGCTTTTTCCCAGAGTTTTCGTTCATTTTCCTAATTCTCAATTTTCGGTCAAAAGTTGCCTAAAAATGTAATTTTTTATTGAAACGTGGAGGTAAAAATCTCTTTTTTAAGCTGATTGGGGAGGACTGATTTTGAATGGCTTTTTCCATTGTACATGGACAGCAGCTAACTTCTGAGGGGGCCGGAGGGGGCGAATAGCTAAAAATAGCCCTAAATTTTCAATTCCGGGGGTCTACCGTTTTGGATGGGCAGAGGGCCAGATTTTGGGGTTCCTGGACCCAGGCCCCCACCCAGACCCTTATCCACGTCCATGCATGATTCATGTCCACTATTGTAAGACATATGTTTTCATGCCTCTCGTTCAATATTCTTACTAACACACCTGGGCGTGGGGGGTATGCACCCCTCCCAGAAACCAAAATACCCCCCAGAGATTAAAATACCCCCAGAATTCTAATTTTTAGAAATTTTTTTCGTTTTTTTGCAATTTTTTGATGCCAATGAATAGTGCTTGATGAGAAACGTCGAAGAATGGTGTTTTTTTCGCCATACCACCATTTTTAAGGCCAGTTTTTGACCTTCAAAAATCTTGCACCCCCCAGAATTTTTTCGCTGCCCACGTATGCTTACTAATTATTCCTTGGTTGTCTGCTGAATTGATTTTAAAGTTTATTTCTAAGTTTTTTAAGTTTATTTTCAAGTTTTATTTTATACTTTTATTTTAGTTTCCAACTTTCGTTTTATTTTTTATTATTATTAAACTTTTACCATTTAAAATTTTACTTTTCTGATTTTTAGAATTATGTTTTCATCTCATTTTACTATCAGTGGCTTTTATCGGGCTTATCATAATTTAATTGCGCACTAAACCAGGTTTTAATACGTTTTTTTCTTAGATTGACGAAGCTCGTTTTTTGAAAATATGCTTCGCTTACGTTCGATCGGGTCAGATTCAAAAAGTAGGTGCTAGGCGTAGATGAGCAGCATCGAAATTCTAGGGGGGGCTAGGGGGTTCTAGATTTTTCAAAGCTAAAAAAATGGATTTAAAAATGGTGGTATGGCGAAAAAACACCATTTTTCAACGTTTCTCATCGAGCACCATCTATTGGCATCAAAAAATTGCGAAAAAAAGGAAAAAATTTTAAACATGGAATTTGGGGGGTTGGTTCTTTGGTTTCTGGGTAGGGGGTATATGGCTTTCTGGGGGTGCATACCCCGCCCGCGCTAACGTGGGGAGTCAAGTAAGCGGGAGCTCGAGTCTCGGTTGCAAGTGAATGCTGTTGGGCGGACAATAAGATCAGATTTCTATGTCGGCGGGGGGGGGGCGGTTTTTGTCCTTTTCAACTAGGGGATGATAAATCTGTAATGTATGTCCAAAAAATGGCAAAAAAGCACTTAAACGGCCATAAAATGCAAGTTTTTGTTGCCGACCCCCATATTTATCGATTTTTTTAGGAGGAGATCATAGAAATTATGTTTCGTGAAGTGTCTCTAGCTATACTTTGGCTCGAAGTGTCCAAATTTCGGCGCTTCGCGCCATATACTCATTTTTGACTATATTTTCCAGGCGAGTATTTCTGGGGGCAATGTGGGTGTTCGACTCCCCAAATTCAGAAAATCGGAAAAATAGGACTTTTTTAACGTTATTCTGTGCTATTTTTGGCCTTTTTGGGCTTAGTCCACCTACAAAAGTTGGCCCCCCTTCAAAATAGACCGCCTTTTCTTATCTTTTCCGGAATTTTTTTATGTTTTTATGCCTTTGAGAAAATAGACCATCGTTAGAGACGCGATTCGATGTTTTTTAGGCGATCAGACCATTTTCGGGCCCAAAAACGCACCTTAAAAATTACACTTTTGAGCATGCATGTCCAGCATGGGAGTTCTTGGGGGGTCAGGCTCAGGAAATTTTTAAATAGTGCTTTTTGGGCGTTAAAAACACTGTTTTCGACGTTTGAGACAATGCTCGTTCTTTCTAGATTATGAAAAAATCTCGAAAAAATTACGAAAACTTTGAAAAAATCGAATAAATTGAGCGAATAATAGTAAAAAAACGCATATGTGGCGCCAGGCGCCAAAATTTTGACTTTTGAGCCAAAAAACGGACTGAAAGCGCGTAAACGGACCGACTTTTACAATTCCCACAATAAATCGACTATTGCGGTTAGTCGCAACTATTTTGTGGGGGTCAGTAGCCATTTTGAGGGATCAAGTCCCCCTAAAGATCCCCTTAATTACACTTACGCTTTTGAGCTAAAATTCAACTAAAAACGCTTAAAACGCCATATTTTCTTGTTGGGGGTCTCAGTCAGTTTGCGGAGGGCAGTAGCGATTCTGGGGGGTCTAAATCGCCCTCCTTTAACACCACACACGTAGCGGCTCAAAATTTTGGGTTGGATTTTCGGCCATTCAAAAGGAAATTGAAAAAAATTTTTTTTATTAAAAAAAGCATTTTTAATTGTTTTTTAAAAACCACTTTTAAATTTTAATTCGCGGGCAAAAACGGCCGAAATACACGAAAAATGGCCAAAAAACGCAAGTTTTTCCGAAAATTAGGGGTAGTCAAAAACGTCCCAGCTCTGCGGGGACGACCAACATTGGGCGGGGAATTCACCACCCCCCTTTTACTTATATGCCTTTAGCCCCTCAGAAGCAAACCCCCATTGTCCAAGTTCCATTCTCAACCTTTGTTTCGTCTTTTTGGCTATCCTCTGCCGTCAGTGACTAGAGTCTCATGACAAAGGTCGAAAAACGGCTGATCTGCGCTACCGATCATTTTTTTAGTCATTTTTGGACTTTAAAACACGTTGTAAGCCGTGATTTTGGCTATGCTCTTATATGTATAGGCAGGGGTGGATTTGGGAAGGCGGGGGGGGCGGCCGCCCCCCCCCATTGGCCCAAAATAGTGCGCAAAATTAAGGATTTTTGAGCGATTTTTAGCGATTTTCAGGTTAAAACGGCTAATTTTTCCGCCCAAATCATGGTTCCGCCCCCCCCCCCCTTAGGGGTACCGCCCTCCCCTTAGGAATATCCTGGATCCGCCACTGTGTATAGGGGGACAGAATCTGGCAATTCTGGGCTAATATATATTTGTGTGCATACATAGGAAGCGTTTGTGTTGATCGCTTATAACGGCTGAGACGCAGGCACGCATCTCTGGGAATGGGGGCTTCGGACCCTCAAAATTCATAAAAATCGGAAAAATAGGACTTTTAAACGTTGTTTTGCGCTATTTTTGGCCTTTTTGGGCTTAGTACCCCCAAAAATTGGTGTTGGTCCCCCCAAAATAGGACATCCAGCTACGCGCCTGCCGAGATGGTATCTATAAAATAATAAAATTTAACATTAAACCTTATTTCTGGACTAAAATAAAAAATTTTTCCGACCACGCACGCACATGGGGGGTGAGGGGTATTACCACCCCCTCCTGAAAGGTCAGCTAGACTATTACTGCCTGGCGATTTTGAGCAGATAAGACGTGTTTTGCGTCATTTTTGAGGTCAAAGGCGGTAGAAACGTCAAACTTTTTCCGGCGCTTCGCGCCAGATTAGCACTTTTGAGTACTTTTTACTAAAAAAACGCCCGAAATTGATACATTTTTGCATTTTTTAATGTTAAAAGTGATAGAATACAGTCAAAACGGACTAAAAATGCTTTTAAAATGCGTTATTACTACCGAAAAAATGTTTTGTAGGCTATTTTGGCAATTTGATCGTTGAAACAGAAAAAAATCGTAAACATTAAATTGACTGTTTTAGATTTTTGTAATTTGACGCCCTCCTTCGTTGCCCACCCTTACCTCGTGCCATAGGTGCACAAAGTCATGGTCCGCAGGGGGGGGGGGTGAAATCCCGAAAATCCAAAACAGTTAATTTAACATTCACGATTTTTTTGCTGTTTTAACATTCAAAATGGTCAAAATAGCCTATAATTTTTTTCCCGTGGTAATACCGCATATTAAAAGCATTTTGAGTCAATTTAGACTGCATAATGTCACTTTTAACGCTAAAAAATGCAAAAATCTATAAATTTTGTACACTTTTGGAGTAAAAGTACTCGAAAGCTTTTTTTTTGTATTCATTACGGATTTTTCCTGACGTGCAAAAGACTTTTCGGGACCGTCTTCGCACATGTACCAAGATTTTTGGGAGGGCAAAAATTGCAAAAAAGGTCTAAAATTCGCAAAATTTTTAGCGCTCCGCGCCGAAATGAGTAATTGTGTGTTCTATGTATTTTATAATGACAGATATTGCATTTCAAAAGGAAAAATGTCAATTTTTTTGCGCTTCGCGCTGTTTTAAGACGATTATTAGTGATGTTTGCACTTAGAGACCCATAAATTAGCTAAAATACACTACCAAAGGTCGAAAAATCCTGTTTTACCACACTAAAATCGCTACTGTACCATATTATAGTACACGAAAATTCGCATATACAAATGTACAATGACTTTTGGGGACGATATTTGTACAAGTACAAACGGTCCTCGTACAAAAATACACTGCTTGAAAGTACATACTAATCTGGCGCGAAGCGCCGGAAAAGTTTTGACGTTTTTACTGCTTTTGACCTCAAAAATGATGCAAAAAACGTTCCATCGGCTCAGAATCGCCGGAGAGTACCTGTCCGACTGATCCTTCAGCGTTGGTGTGGTGGGGGGTGATACCCTCCTCACCCCCTATGTGCATGTATGCCTTGTGCGCCTACGTATGCTTCCGACCGCCGTATATTAGCATCGCCTCGATTTTAAGGGGCAGGGACTAGGGGACCGAAAATTTTTTGAATGGATAAAAGGATTTTAAGAATTGACGTTGTTGGTGGGAAAGAAAACCATATTTTCAACGCCTATTACCGAGCAATATCCATTTTGGCATCATGAGTCCCCGAGAAAACGAAAAATTTTGTATATATTATTTTTTGGGAGTTTTTTTGGCTTGCGGAGGTCAAAATTTCCAGCCCCACCCCATACTAATACGTATACTAACGGCCTGAAATTTAGGGATGGCGCCTCCGGCCATTTCAAGCGGGGATGGCTCTAATTTTTGGTCAACACTGCCAAAAAAACACCTTAAAATAGCCAAAAACGCAAGTTTTCGCCAGAAATGGAGAGAGGGGGGTTAGGGTAAGGTCAAAAATTTTTAGACTTTGGGATTTCCCCAATCCTTCCCCGTTCCATTTACGCCTATAATAGTTTTTGTTCAAAAATGGCAAAAAAATCACCTGAAAATGGTAAAAAAATACAATTTTTCGCTAAAAATCGGCTGTGTCGGTCAAAAATTTTCTGACCTCGGGTGGGGACGACCAAACACGCACAGCATGAGAATTGTTGGTTGGGTGAAATTTTACAGCGACTCTTTCATGGGTTCAAAAATGGTGGTACGCGTCAAAAACATCGTTTTTTTGCGTTTCTGACGCTGCTCTATCTTTCTAGGGCATTGAAACATTTTTAGAACAATTTCGCATAAAAATACAAAATTCGAATAAATTTATGGAAATTTTAGGTAGTCAAAAAATGAGAGAATATGGCGATTTTTGAAAGTTTTTAGCAAAATATAGCTATATATAAAAACGCCCGGAAGAGCAGCTTTTCTACAAATTTTTTTTAAACTTTCGAAAAATCGTGAATTCTCCAGGGGAAAGGGGTGAAAAATTTCTGCGTTGGGCGAGGGGGTGGGAGGGTGCGCGAATTTTTCTAGGGCTTGAATTGAAGCTTCTCATCTCCCTAAGGTCGTGTATGGGGACGACCGACTTTCAGTTAGGGATCCCCCATCCCCGTATTACATGTATTCTATGTAGTATGTACACGCACGTAGCTGACCGTCCTATTTCGGGGGAACACCAATTTTTTGGGGGTACTAAGCCCAAAACTGCCAAAAATAAAACAAAATAACGTTTGAAAAGTCGTGTTTTTCTGAATTTGGGGGGTCCGCCGAACCCTTCATTGCTGAAGCTGATTTATAGGTCATTAGAATTAATGAGTGTTGTAAACGCTATTCAATATTCCGTTCAATGGCGGAATTCAGGCAGGATTAACTTTAATCCCAAAGTAATTTCATTGTTAGCAGCGAAAATTTTTTGGCTGGCCCTCAGTTTTTGCTCTTGTTTTCAAAATTTTGAGCTGCTTAAACATTGATTCGCAGGCAGAGCAGGTTGCTTTTAATGAACAGTAGGAGCAGCTTTCAAGTGTATGCAAAGCCAAAATGTTAGTGTTTTGTGTATAGACGTGTTAGTGACGGATGGGGGAAGAATCCCACCATCCGAAGTTGGTCGTCCCCACACATGGGCGCGGGGGTTGGGGGTTTGTACCCCCAGAAGTTGGATATCCCCGCAGATTACTGTAGACTTCCAGAATTCTATTTTTAGTAACATTTTTGGCAATTTCAGTTTTCCTGAACCCCCCCCCCCCGCAGCCGCCCACGTATGGTCGTTCCCCATCCCCCAACGTCATAGAATTGTCGACTCCCGATTTTCGGAATTTTTGGGAAAAAACTTACATTTTTTGCCATTCTCGGGTGCTTCTTTGCTATTTTCGTGCGAAAATTGGACTTCATTTAACCCATCCCACTCAAAATGGCCGGAGAAACCCCACCCAAAATTTTGAGCCGTTGCCTATGCGGTCGTGTACTCACGAAAATGTTGAAAATTTGAAATTTTTGATTAAAATTAAATATAATAAAACGTATGTTTTCTTGCTGGTAATTATTAATAAATCAAATTATCGACTATTTTAATTTAATTTATAATCGTTGATCGTACCGTAACGAATTGCAATGTGTAAAAGCGCTGGACTTGTGCGTTTATTGCGGTCAGTCGTGGAGGGCGGCGAGTTTTTTGGGGGTCAAGCCTCACAACGATCCGAATATAATCTCGGCTCAACCGGGCAACCTTCTGGTTCATACTGAAGGCAATAGAAATAGGCGATTGTGGAAGAAAATGTGTTGGATGCTTAGCGAAAACGTACGACCTCAATTAAATTAGTGTAAAGGGGTGTAAACCGATGATTATGTACGAATTAAATTAGTGTAAAGGGGTTTAAACCGACGATTGTTCACGAATTAATTAATGTAAAGGGGTGTAAACCGACGATTGTGTACGAATTAAATTAGTGTAAAGGGGTGTAGGCCGACGATTGTGTACGAATTAAATTAGTGTAAAGGGGTGTAAACCGATGATTATGTACGAACTAAATTAGTGTAAAGGGGTGTAAACCGACGATTGTGTACGAATTAAATCAGTATAAAGGGGTGTAAACCGACCATTGTGTATGAATTAAATTGGTGTAAATGGGTGTAAACCGACGATTGTGTACGAATTAAATTAGTGTAAAGGGGTGTAAACCGACGATTTTGTGCGAATTCGACAGCTTTAAAGTTTATACTGCTTGACTACGATAAATGCAAATTAGGCGAGATGAATGTCAGCCATAACTACAGTTGGACGATGGGTGGATATTATGAGTGTAAAGTTGAATAGATCTAGTCTTTTTATTAATCTGAGAATAAATTTGATTCTTTTTCTTGCATATCATTGTAAAGTCATTTAATCTATTGACAAATTTCGTCGAAGTTATTTACATTTATAAAAACCTATTAGTTTATATTGTAGTGTAAAGTGAGTCGAAATGAAATTTGACATTTAATCTATTTTCTTCGATCCTATCGTTTAAACATTTCGACCGCGATTGGTCGGCGCTTTGAGATCGGGTTCAAGGGTCTCGAAAGCTGCAAAATAGAAGATCATTGGTTTTCGGTCAATTTTCTGTTTTCCGCAATTTTCAGGTGAAAATCGCCTTCTTTTGAAAGAAATTTTTCTCAATTTTCTTATAACCAGATTTTTCTTTCCATTCTCGCCGCATTTGCTTGACTGGGAAATTTGACCTATGCTCCGATTTTAATAGAAATGAACTTTGACCTGCCTCGCTTTACAGTGCCGCAATTTTAAGGAAAAGGTTCCGAAATGTTTCGATTTTTTTAACTTTAGCAGGTATGTCGGATTACAAGGGCGTACGCGGAGGGGGCGGGGGGCGTCGCTCCCTCCCTTAGTTCAAAAATAATTTTGGAGAGGTAAGAAAATGCATGAAAAATGGCATCTTTTTTATCGAAAAATCTCAAAATTTGTTTTCGTTAATGTAGGCCCAAGCGCGGCCAAAAAAGTCATTTTTTCATAGCTTATTGAGAGAAATAAAAATTGTTTTCGAAAAGTTCGAATTTTATGAGCTTAAAGGATATAGCGTGTCCGGAAATTTCGGAAAATGCACTTTATTCGGTGCACCGGCGAACACATTCCCAAATATAGAGTCACTAATTTTGAACCGCACCCCCCCCCCTAAAAAAATCCTGAATACGCCCCTGCCAGATTAGACTGGATTTAGTGATATTCGGTGACCTATACATGAAGTCGCGTAGATCGCTTTTGAACCTGTTAAGGGTCAAAGGTCAACTAAAATCGTCTGTCAGAACGAAATCTCTTTCTATGTGTATTGATTCCGATCCGACGTATAGGCCTCCCAATTTCAGAGAGCAGCGCTGGGGAGGGCGAAAATCGCAACTTTAGGTGTCAGAATGTTAAATAGAGAATTTTACCTTCTGTTTCGTTGCCTCTGTGCTGTATTAACGTGAAATATTTGCAAAAACCAGTGTCTTTTGTACAAGGTCCCTTTTTACATGTACAAAGATGGTGACTAAAGTCTTCGTACATGTTTTTACATGCAGGTTTTTGGCTACTATAATACGGTATATATGGGAATTTTGGAATGGACCTTCCTGCACTTTTTTCGTCCCAAAAATCCTTGTACTTGTGTACTTGTATATACACAGACGGTCCCGAAAAGTCTTTGTGGGTACATCTGGAAAAATTTCTGCTGAATACGAAAAACCGTGGCAAGAACAGGTAAATCCATAAAACAAGTCTTGCCTTCCCACTTATAAGTATTGACTGCAGGTCAGGTGTAAACAGGGGCGGATTTAGGGGGACGAGGGGGGGGGTTAGCGGCCGCCCCCCATTGGCCGAAAATAGTGCGCAAAATTAAGGATTTTTGAGCGATTTTTAGCGATTTTCTGGTTAAAACCGCTAATTCTTCCGTCCAAGTCAGGGTTCCGCCCCCCTAGGGGTACCGCCCCCCCCTAGGGGTACCGCCCCCCCCCCTCAGGAAAATCCTGGATCCGCCACTGGGTGTAAATTCATATATGTAAAATGGACATGAGGGGGGTTCCTTCCTACTCAATTTTGATTCCCTACCCCCGTGCTCCCGGATTGGCTGAAATTTTTGACCCTCCTTCGATTTTTGCTAGAAATTAGCTTTTTGATCATTTTTACATGCTCGTTGCCTTTTTTGGCCGAAAATTGGAAGTCATTCCCAAGCGGGAATGGCCGACTACTTCCTCCCAAAATTTTGCGCCAACTAATATGTGTCTGGATGGATCCAAACCTGTTCTTGACAATAACTACTTATTAAGATAAGTTGTAACGGGACGACCCCCCCCATTGGCGGGCGGTACCCAAACTTTCCCCAAAAAATAATGAAAAATACGTTCAAAAAATTACCCTTCACGCGCTAAATAGCGTTTTATCGGCGTTTTACATTGTATATATACTTTACTTAAAATCACTTTTGCCGCAATGTTTTTTTCGTGGAATTTTTAAAATTTTCGACGATTTTGGACAAAAAAATGATTGAATTTCTTTGACTTTAGCGAAAATTTGACGCGAAGCGCCGAAAAATTTGTGAAACATAGGCGGATGGACGTTTAAGCTTGATTTTTTGCTTGATTTCCTCTATTTGTAATATTCGTCGCGAAAGGTCGAAAATGTTTGATTAAAAATAGAAGGAAACTGTGCTAAAATAGCTGTTTCTGCTGTTGAATTTGTTTTTAAACCTATTCCATGAACAAAAAATGGCTTTTAGGTCGCGCAGAAAGTAAATTAATGTCATTAATAGGTATAATCCGGCGCGCAGCGCCGGAAAAATCTGAGAAACTATTGTATATGACGGCCAAAAATCATCGCAAATTACATATCCAGTCTTCATCTCGCCAATTTGTTTTTGGCCAATGGGGAGCAGCCGCCCCTCCCTTTTGAATCCAGCCCGGCCCTTTTCCTTCCATGAAGTTTTCAATAAAAATCTGCGTTGCTGGGTCATTATCCGGTGTTTTTGTCGTTTTGGGCAAAAATTGAAAGCCGTTTGCCCTCTTTTTAAATATGGCCCACTAAATTTATGAAAATTCTAGCGTTGCATGAATTTTATCATAAAAATAGGGAAAAAACACGTGCAAAAATTTCAGGGCTTGCCATTTAATTGGCCTTTAATAATTATACTTTTAAACATTGATTACTAACGTATACCAAGCACTTAATAACTCTCTATAGTTTCCAAATTTAAAATTTCTAAAACCTTCAATATTTATCCGCTTAGAGGTTTAGGATTCTGGGTAGGGGTCAGGGGCGGATTTAAGGGGGGGGGCGGCCGTCCCCCTTCCCCATTGGCCCAAAATAGTGCGCGAAATTAAGGATTTTTGAGCGATTTTTAGCGATTTTTGGGTTTAAACGGCTAATTTTTCCGCCCAAGTCATGGTACCGCCCCCTTAGGGGTGCCGCCCCCTTAGAAAAATCCTGCATCCGCCACTGGTAGGGGGTTACCGCCACAGGTGCACAGCATGAGAATTCAGGGGGTTAAAGCGAAAATTTTTGAATGTGCCTTTCTTGAGCTCAAAAGGGTGGGTATGTTTTGAAAATATAGCTTTTTCTTCTTTCCTGACGATACTATTGTTATATAAATTTCGAACAAATATTAAGAAAATCGAGCAGACTGGATGAAATATAGTCAAAAAAGGGTATACATGGCTCGAAGTGCCGAAACATTGACGCTTTTGGGCGAATAGGTCACTGAAATGCTCAAAACAACACATTTTCAACGATTTCCTCAGGAAAATCAGAAATCTGAGGGGAGGGCGAAAAAATTTCTGGGATGGGGTGAAAGTATTCGAGGAGAAACCCCTCAGATCATTTATTGTTATAAATGCTATGTCAGGGGGTCGGCCGAGAATGGCAAAAAAGCACCTCAAAATGGCCTAAAACGCAATTATATGTCTAAACGGCAGAGGAAGGCGGTGAAAATTTTTCGACCGTTGGTGGATGTTGGCATACGATTGATCTCAAAGATTAAGTCATAAACGTACATGATCCTCGGGGGGGGGGGTTCCAAGCCCCCAAAAAATTTTGACCTACCGCTAAAATTTTCCACTTCTCCCAGAATTGGCGATTTTTTGAAACTTTGAAAAAAATTTCCTAAAAATTTGTAGAAAAGATGCTTTTTTAAGCGTTTTTTTGTTCTAATTTTTCCGAATTTCTTGATTCTTTTAAAATTTTTCGATATTTTTATGCTCTTGAAAGATGGAGTATCGTCAAAAACGCCGAAAGACAATGTTTTGACGCGTATCTACCATTTTTGGACCCAAAAAAGGCACTTCATAATTTCACCCCCCCCCCCCCAAAAATTCCCATGCTGTGCATGTATGGTTATAACCCGCCCCCGCATAGTTTCCCAAGGTCCAGAGTTCAGGCAAGGGATTATTCTCAAATTTCTGGACCTGTGAATTAAGAATTTAAGCTTTTTTAGTTCAAATGCGAAAAATGATTAAAACATCCCATACAAACATCTTTTAAGGAGTAAATTGCATTTTTTGATTTTTTTACTCAATTTTGATTCCTTTCGTCTATTTATTCGGAAAAAGATGCAAGTAAGCAGATCATTTTAACTCAGTTTTTAGGCATTTAATGGGTAAAACGGAACAAAAATGCACTAGTTTAGCGGAAAGCATCGAAAAAATTTTGCCATCTATGCCGATTTCGTTCCTAAAAAAAAAAGAAAATATTCCATATTACAAAATCGTCTGACAGTGACTCGAGTCCCGGACCCTGAGGTGGGGTAATACCCCCTCAACCCCCCCCCCCCCACTTTGAAACTTCCTTGTAACAAATGCGGTGCTAATATAATAGGGTCAAAATCTGTGGACCTTCCGTTAGAGAGACAACTAGTTTTTATAAAAGAAACGGCCAGTGGCGGATCCAAGATTTTCCTAAGGAGGGGGTGATACCCCTAAGCGAGGGGGCGGAACCCTGACTTGGGTGGAAAAATTAGCCGTTTTAACCCGAAAATCGCTAAAAAATCGCTTAAAATGCTTAATTTTGCGCACTATTTTAGGGCCAATGGGGGAGCGGCCGCCCCCGCCCCCCATGAATCCGCCCCTGGCGAAGTTTTTCGGGTTCTGGGGCTCGAACCTCGAATGGGTACGCCTGCAATGAACCTTTTATCAAGAAAATAAACCTATAAGCCCCTTCGTTTATCGTAAACTGTGAAAGTTTATTTTTTCGAATGTGTTCATTTTATTTTATCAAAGGTGCTGTTTTTTCATGTATTCGGCAAATATTTTTTCCGAGATACAAACACTTTTTGGGACCGTATTTGTACGCGTACAAAGATTTTGGGAAGGCGATTCCCAAAAAGTTTTCGGCGCCGCTTCGTAAGAATTATTATTAATTTCGTAAGAAAGGAATTATTGCCTGTCCTATATATCTTTATAATGGCAGAATTTGCATTTAGAATGGAAAAATGCCAAATTTTTTCGCGCCCCGCGCCGTTTTAACCGCCGTTTTAACACAATTTTTAGTAATTTTCGTCGTCAGAAACCCGGAAATTAGCTGAAATACTCTACCGAAGGTCGAAAAGCATGTTTTATCACCACACATGGGCGTGGGGGGTATGCACCCCCCAGAAGTTGAAATACCCCCCAGAAATCAAAATACCCCCAGAAAATTTTTTTTTGCTTTTTTTGCAATTTTTTGATGCCATTGGATAGTGCTCGATGAGAAACGTCGAAAAATGGTGTTTTTTTCGCCATACGACCACTTTTAAGACAATTTTTTGACCTTTAAAAATTTTTTCACCCCCTTTAGAAATTTTTTTCACCCCCTCCCCCAGAATTTTGGTGCTGCCCACCTATGTTTATCACTCTTAAATAACTACTTACCATATTTTAGTACTCAAAAATCGGAATGTGCAAAATGTACAATGACTTTTGGGCTACCTTTGTACATGTACGACTGGGCACGTCCGGGCAGGTCTTGCCATCACCGCACGCCCGGCATGTCCAGGCAGGCCAGGCGCAACTCCGCCTATGTTATATCATTACAAAGCTATAGGATAGGGTTCCTAGGGGGCCACGCGTGCAAAGGGACCTTGTACGACAAAAAATACACAGAGCAATGGGCGGATTTATAGGGGTGATGAGGGGATCAAAAAAATATTTGGACGCAGTAGTAAATAGGTCGATGTGCTTTCTTTATGCTGTATATACGCTACTGTTACCACTGCTTTTAAATTTTTCTGTCGCTTCTGGCCGAAATAGCATTCCTCGGTGTCACTGACTGCTTTAAGCTTATTTTTTACGTTAGGAGGGTTGCTTTTGTTTAGAAACAGGCTTTTGTCTTTTTTTACTGAGATTTCTCATGTACACCCATAATCCAAACAATTTTTGCCGATAGTTTTGAAGATTTTAAAATTTTTGGCCTTATTCAGACTATCAAGTGGCGAAAAAACCGTTTTGCGTATAATGGGCGGATTTTTCGGACAAACTTACACTCTTAGAAAAATTCTGGCCTGCACCCATAGACGCATAGCGTATCCGATCTGCGGGGCAGCCATAGAGCTTTTCTCGAGTTTAAATAAAAAGCTGGTACAAATATGCGCTGAAATAGCGAGTTTCAAACTGGCAGGCACATCTTGGGAATTTTGTGGGAGGGGGTGTCAAACATACATGATCTTGGGGGGTTTTGGGGGGGTTTAACCCCCCGCAGAATCATTTTTCACCCCCCGCAAAAACATTTTTCACCCCCCTCCCAGAATTGGCGATTTTTCAAAAGTTAACTAAACTTACCTGAAAATTGGTAGAAAAAGTGTCTTTTTAAGGGATTTTGGCTATCTATTTGCTCAAAATCGCCGAATTTTCGGCGCTTCGCGCCATATATTCATGTTTTAAGCGATATATTGGTCAATTTATTCGACTTTTTTTCCAAATTTTTTCATGATTTCATGCTCTAGAAGGATAGAGTATCGTCAGAAACGCCAAAAAACTGTTTTTTTAACGCGTACCGGCCATTTTTGGGCCTGAAAAAGGCACTTTAGGTTTTCACCCCCCCCAGAATTCCCATGCTGTGTGCATGTATGGTGTCAAATTTTAAATTTTTTAGGCCCAAAAAATGGTGGATACGTGTCGAAAACGTCGTTTTTCGGCGTTTCGGACTCACTCCCTAATATTTTTAGAGCGTAAAAACGAAAAATTTCGAGAAAAATCGAACAAAGCGAACGAACCATTGTCAAAAAATTGTGTAAATGGCGCAAAGCGCGACGCTTTTGAACAAATAGATGGCTAAAAACGCTTAAAACATCTTTTTTCTGCGAGTTTTTCGTAACACATTTCATGAACTTTTGGAAAATCGTGAATTCCAAGGGGGATCAAAAATTTTCGCGGCTGGAAACTTTTCTAAAAAGTTGAAAAGGCCATGTATGATAGAAAAATAACGTTAATCTTGCGTATCCTATCTTTTTTAATGCACTTTTGAAGAATATGTTAGATTTTTATGCTTTTTTAATTGTAATTTTGCTTCATTTTTTCCGGATATTTTCCTATTTTCTGTTCCGGGTTTCTGGGGGGATGTGGCCAGGATCTTTAATCTTTGGCCTTTTGCACGTCGGGCTCCGCCCTAACGGAGCATCCCGGATAAACCACTCATTCTAGCTGCACCATTTCGCAATGTTATTCAAATTTTTTTAATGTTATTTTATTGTTACTGCGCTGTACGTCATATTTTAGCCTACAGTATCCCAAATCGAGCGGTCGATATACGGCTCGTTATGCGGCAACGTGCCGACCGCGTTGGCAAGTTGCCCGCGTTGGGAGGACAATTTGTGGGCGCGTTGCGTCGGTGCCTGCGAATCAATCTTCGATCGAGTTTTGGCGTACGTATTTTACCAAAATTATAAATTTTATAAAATTTTGAATTTTAAAATTTTTAATTTTAGGATAAAAAAAATTTAAATTTTTCAAATTTTTTTTGCCTAATTTTGGCAGCGTTGTGGCAAGTTTTGGTCAAAAATCGAAGGTGATTCACCCCTCTTCCTGGAATTCGCCGCCTAACCCCGTCCAAAATTTTGGGCTCTTACGTGTATGGTAGTTATCACTGTAGTTTAAACCGTATTTATACTAGCACGGATTTTGTGATTTAAATTATATATACTGCAGTGCCCAACCAGACATGCGCAGCGTGGGAATTCTGAGGGGGGGGGCTAAAATTTTAACGTGCGGTATTTTGGGCGCAAAAGTGGTAGACAAGTACGCCTTTAAAACATCGTTTTTCCGGCGTTTCTGACGATGCTCTATCTTCCTAGCGCGTAAAAACAAAAAATCAGAAAAAAATCAAAAAATTCGGATACATTGAACGGAATATATTCGAAAAATTAGCATATGGCGCGAAGCGCCGAAAAATTAGACACTTGGAACAAATATGTGGCTAAAAATGCTTAAAACGGTACCTTTTCTACGAATCTTTTGGAAACTTTAGGAAAATCTCTAATTCTTGGGGTACCGAATAAATTTCTGAGGGGAGTGAAAAATTTTAAGGTCATACATACAATGAGTAGTACCTGTATAGAGGGGGCTCAAATTGATTTACTGTTACCACTGTGGATAATCTAATTTCATAGAGTGGATTAGTTTTTGACTGGTTCTCTTAATAAATCCGTAAAAATATTGTTCAGTATCCTTAATTGAGTAAAGTATATCATATGTACACGGTTTTTTTTGTATTCGGCAAAGATTTTTCCCGATTTACAAAGACTTTTCGGGACCGTCTTTGGTACATGTACAAAGATTTTTGGGAAGACAAAAATTGCAAAAAAGGTCTATAATTCGAAAAAAATTTCGGCGCTTCGCGCCGAAAATGAGTAATTGTGTGTTCTATATATCTTTATAATGGCAGAAATTGCATTTCAAAAGTAAAAATGTCAAATTTTTCGGCGCTTCGCGCCGTTTTAAGACGATTCTTAGTGATTTTTGCCCTTAGAGACCCAGAAATTAGCTAAAACACACTACGAAAAGTCGAAGAACTCTGTTTTTACGATACTAAAATCGCTGCTGTACCATATTATAGTACCCAAAAATTCTTGTGTGTACAAAATGTACAAAGATTTTTAGGAAGACAAAAACTGTAAAAAGGTGTAAAATTCCCAAAATTGTCGGCGCTTCGCGCCGAACTGATAAATTATTTGTCCTATATATCTTTAAAATGGCAGAATTTGCATTTAGAATGGAAAAATGTCAATATTTTTCGGCGCTTCGCGCCGTTTTCAGATAATTTTTAGTAATTTTTAGCGTCATAAACCCAGAAATTAGCTAAAATACACTACCTAAGATCGAAAACCCTGTTTTACCACACTAAAATCGCTACTGTACTATATTATAGTACACAAAAATTTGCATGTGCAAAATGTACAAAGACTTTTGGGGACCATCTTTGTACATGTACAAACGGACCTTGTACAAAAAAAAACACTGCATATGTACCGCGATATTCTCATTTTTTTAAAATTTAATCCACGTTTTTCGTAAATTAGTCGGATTTATTTAATTTTCACTGCGTTTCATCGATTCAAAATTTTTATTTTAATGTAATGAATTTTTCATTTTTTGAATCTAAACTGCACATTTTAATTTATCATTTTTTTGAATTATTTTCAATTTTAATTGTAATAGATTAAAATGAAAAATTTTTTTAAAAATCTAATTTTCAATCACAGTCTCAATCAATTTCTAATTTAAATTTTTTATTAATTTTTTATAAATTCATTTTGTAAATCATAGCTTGAAAAATAAAATAAGAATTTTTGCAAATATATGTAAGGCTCTCAAGAATCATGTTTCAATGGATTTGTAAAACGCTCAGTTGGCTTCAATTATCGGAAATGTTCATGTTTTTAAACGTTTTCCACTGAAATTTTCAAATTTTAAGCCTAATTGCATCAAACCGTGCTTTTTACGTTTTATTTCGTATATATGTATAAATAAATGAGTATTTAAATATGATCGGACAACTTTTCAAAATATTAAAATTTATTTTTCTTATTAGATCCGACTTTGTTAGATTATTTATTTTACTTCTTATTTATGTTGTTCCCATTTTGTTTTTTTTTGATTCCGTTAGTCCCCAAAAACGCTCCGAGATTGCTTTCCACTTTTAAGTTGTATATTTCGGCTAACACTCGAAATAACGTACAAATTTAATATTTTAAAATGAGAAGATAGTAGGCCTTGTGATTCGTGAATTCTTTGTTAAATTTATTAATAAATTTGGTTAAATATTTCGGAAAAATAGGCGTTTGGAAGATTGCCAAAAAATGGACGACGGCTCGTCGGATGATTCATTCGAATATTTGAGTGCGATTTTCAGGGAATTGGAAGCTTCGGATAGATCAGTACGCCATTCGTTTCCGATAAATTTATTAAACTGTTATTAATTCGCAACATGGTTCGAATTCGATTTGGCTTTTTAAATTTAAACTTAATCATTTATCACAATTATAATTTCTTATACATATGTACGTGTTTATTTATTTTTATTTGTTTATTTTTTATTTATTTGTTATTTTTTATTTTATTTTAATTTTATTTTATTTTAATTTTTTATTTTCATTTCGGGCGGGTAATTAATTTAAATGAGCTATGTATACATAGTTAACCGTGGTGTAAACTGAAAATTATTCGTTGTAAAGCTACGTATTTTTTTCACTTAAGCTAATTTACAATAATTACCGCTTAGTATTTAATGTTGGTGTAAACTAAACATTTGGTTGTAAAGTTATTTCGCTGGTGCTATTTTACAATAATGCGTACACTGCGGCGATATAGTATTTCCGAAAGGGAGGGGCCTTATCTAAACTTTTGCTAAATACGGCCTAAATGCGTACTTGGGTCAAAAAAATTCGCCTTTAACTCTCCAAATAATGTTTTTCTCTCTCCTTTTTCGTTGCCTACTCGTATTTGTTTAGATCTTAGACGAACAAGGTCAGTTGGTAGGGCAGTAAACGTGTAACAAGGGGGTAGGGGCTTGGAGGATCCCCCACGGAAAGTTGGCTTTCCTCCTATTTTACCAAACCCTGAAAATTTTTGAACCCCTCCACCATACCTGGTCGTGGCGGGTTTTGGGGTATGCACCGTGCAGGAACCAAAATACCCCAAAAACCAAAATAACCTTCCCCCAGAATTCAATTTTTAAATTTTTTTGGTTTTTTTTCGCAATTTTTGATACCAATGAATAGTGCTCGATGAGAAACGTTGAAAAATGGTGTTTTTCGCCATACCACCATTTTTAAGGCTATTTTTTGACCTTTGAAAAATCTTGCACCCTCCCCCCAGAACTTTGGTGGCGCCCACCTGTGCCCCCACCCGATGTTTGGAAATAATTGAATTTTTGTATGTGTTTATAGGTGTGTTTTTGCAGTTTTAATTAAGAAGAGGTAATTTCCCAGCTCAAATAGTAGCCGCGAGCCCTGAACCTAAATATCTAGTTGTTATTTAAATGTATGATTGGGAAGGATAAAAGCCCAGAAATTCAGGTCGGCAAATTTAACGTTCTCGCTTTTTTCTGCTGGTCAAATAACGAAAATGGTCAGAATAGCCCATAAAACGCCTTTTTCACGATAATACCGCATTTTTTAAAAAGATTTTTCGGTCAATTTTCGCTGCGTTTTATCGCTTTTGTCACTGAAAATATAGAAATTAATTAATTTGGCGATATATTTTGGTTACTCGATCATTTTGACGCAATTTCGGGCGGTTTTTGAGTAAGTGGTGCACAAAATTATGAAAACGGCGCGGATGGTCGCAAAATTTCTGAAATTACTGCGTTTTTTCTCGAGAATGATGCGGAAATGTGAAAATGGTCCGTCGTCAGCTCAAAAATCGCCGGGCCATACCTATCTCTCGGACCCTTTAGCGAGAGGTACTCGTCACAATGGGCGTTGGGCTGCGGTAGGGGTCAGGACCATACATGTACAGCATGGGGATTTCGGGAGTCAGGCCCAAAATTTTTTTTAAAGTGCATTTTTTGGCTTAAAAACGATGGGTACACGTCAAAAACACTGTTTTTTGACGTTTCAGACAATGTCGCTCTTCTAAAACATAAAAACTTGAAGAAATCTCTAAGAAAATTTGAAAAAGTTGAGTAAATTGAGCAAAATATAGTCAAAAAATGTGCATACGGCGCGAAGCGTCGAAAATTTGAGATTTTTGAGCCAAAAATTAGCTGAAAACGCCTTAAAAGGCACATTTTTTACAACTTTTACTAGCTTTTACGAAAAATCGACAATTCTGGGAGGTCGCAGTCTACATCTGGGCGTGGGGGGTATGCACCCACCCTCCAGAGAGGCCGAATACCCCCTATAAACCAAAATACTCCTTAGAATTCCATTTTTGAAATTTTTTGTCTTTTCGCAATTTTTTGATGCCAATGGATAATGCTCGATGAGAAACGTTGAAAAATGGTGTTTTTTACAATACTACTATTTTCAAGACCTTTTTTTGACCTCTGAAAAATCTTGCACTACCCCCCCCCCCTCAGAATTTTGCTGCTGCCCACGTATGGTCATAGTCATTTTGCGGGGGGAGGTCAGTTGCAATTCTGGGGGGGTCAAACACAGCCCCTTCCCCAAAGAACACGTATAGTCTGGACCCCCAAGAATGGAGAGACCCACGGAAGTGAATTTTTGGTGCTAATTTTGGAAATTTTGCTCCGGCGGACCTCCAGAATTTGGTTGTTGCCTATGTATGGTAGTAGCCCCCACACCCCTCGCCCTATGCGTGTATATGATTTCGATGCAATATTTTTGCCGGAAAATTTGAGAATTTGCGATAATTTTACCGTGAAAAATGATTACATTTGTTAAATTTTATCGAAAATCTGACGCTGAGATGTCATTTTCGTTAGTTCAGATAAATGGACAAGCAGACGCTTGATATACTGTATTTCTGGACATGGAGCAAGTGTTAAAGACGTAAATTTTTATATTTTTTTGTTCAAGGACTCCTCCCACCTCCGCAGAAATTTTTTCACTCTCCTCTCGCTGAATTCATGATTTTCAAAAATTCTCAGTAAATATGTAGAAAAATTCTGTTTTAAGCGTTCTTAGCTATCTGTCTGCTCGAAAGTGTCAAATGTTTAGCGCTCCGCGCCCGAAACTGATTTATTTGACTATCATTTCTCCAATTTATTCATTTTTTCAAATTTTTTAATGTTTCTATGCTGAAGAAAGATGGAGCTTTGTCAGAAACCCCTAAAAACTATGTTTTTAACGCGTATCCGCCATTTTTGAGCCCGAAAAGGCACTTTAAAATTTCGGCCCGCCCCAGAATTCCCGTGGTGTACTGCTGTGCTGCTCAAAGATGTAAGAAAACTGTGCTGGATTATGTACTCATCAAACTGTAGTGTAACTACAGCAGGTCCCGTTATATGTTCGAGTATGTAAAGTATGTATCTTATTCGTTTAAACAGGACTTAAAGGAAGAATGCGCCGATCCATTTCACATCGTTCAAAAATACGTGATGCTTGACAGGCCCAACGCCGCTGTTGAATACATGCACGCTTACATAAGCGAGCATCCTGACCTCGATTATCACGTGTTGCGTTTCATGGCTCACGTGGTGTTGGTGTTTTCCAAATGCGACCTTAATATTCAAGTACTGTGCTCGCCATCAAAGTTGACGCAACATTATTGTAAGATTAATGTTAGGTAATGCGTCGCGAGCGCCGCGTTTTGTCCATTATTCTGTATCAACTTGTCTTTTTTATAGGAGATTATTCTTTAACATGCCGTTAATGCGGCAACGCAGACCGAGTAATTTAGCTATTAATAGCATCAATAAAACTAAGTGCGCACAGTGCGCACGTGATTGGCGTTGGATCCAACGGCATTCACGTGCGCGTTCTATGCCATTCACGTGCGCGTTTCAAGCCATCCAAGTGCGCGCTCAAGGCCATTCACGTGCACGTTCAAAGCCATTCACGTGCGCGTTCAAAGCCATTCACGTGCGCGTTCAAAGCCGTTCACGTGCGCGCTTCGTTTTCTTGAATGCTAATAATAGCTAAATTGCTTCGTCTGCGTCGCCGCATTAAGGGCATGTTAGAGAATAATATCCTGTAATAAAAAAGAAGTTGATACAGAATAATGGACAGAATGCGCCGCTCGCCACGCATTATCTTACATTAATCTTACAATATTGGTGAACCAACCTTCATGGCGAGTACTGTATTTTTTTCATATAAGCGATAATTAAAAGTCTATACCAAGAATTCATACAGTAAGCCTGCTGCCTTGATTATAATTAATTAGTAGTGTAAACACTTCGTAAATGTATTCTTAGCCAGAGATGGGCGAAATATTATCGATTTTTCTGGTCCTTCGCATAGTTTATTGTCTTTTTTTAGTATTTGGCAAAGACTTTTTCTGATTCGGGAATAAAAAACAATAATCTTAAGCAAAAACCCAACACGCTACTACAGTAATCCATTGACACATGATGCGCATGTATGAACAACGGGAAACGAACGCATATTACGATGGAACATAACAACTGAGGGGAACCGGTCCCAGCTCAGCACGTTAAAACTGCTAAGTGAGGAGTCGGTGCTGATAAAGCCTATTGGGTTCGCTCAATAGCACCGGTTTTGTATGCGTGTATGCGCGTCAATATATTTGATGCACCACTCGCTTAAGACAGCTCAGTCCGAGCTGGAGATTATTACGAATCTACAGTCAGTCCGGTAAGTGGATAAGGATTATTGATCGATGAAGTATTGACCTTTGACTCGACTGACGTGCACAGAGACACGCGGAGTATATTACATTGAATATTATTACGGGGCTCGACAGTCGTACAATACGCGGAGTGACCCATTAGGAATACCTACGTATATATCAGCCAAAATATTCAAGTGCTTCTCAAGTTCTTACTAATTTAGCGATTTAAGATATTATTGTCTTGTTTGTTAAATCTAAACCTTATTTGAATATCATGAGAAAGATGAGAGAATAGTTCTGAAGCAGTTTGGCAATTCTCGGCTTTCTTTGATCGTTAGGAAGCATCAAAATTTTGTTTTAGGTAGCAAAAAAATTGTTCGTATTTCAGCGTTCTGAACTATGTATTTTCAGCGTTCTGAATTATGTATCTATCATTAAAAACGAAGAAAATCTGCGTAGAAACGCTAAAAATACCGAAACATTTTCCGTTGTTTCGCGCCATGTTGATCAATTTTTCTAATTTGTATTGTTGATAGGCGCGTATCTCTGGGGGGAATGATGGGGGTATGGACCCCCAAAATTTAGAAAAATCCGAAAAGTATGACTTTGTAAGCGTTATTTTGCGTTATTTTTGGCCTTTTTGGGCTTAGTCCCCCCGAAATTGGTGTTGATCCCCCCTCCAAAACTGGACGGCGAGCTACGTGCCTGATTGTTGAGAGATCGCTAAGTTACCACATAACACCAACGCATTTGAAAAAAACGTGTATTTATAAAAGTACACAGAACGCATACTGTAGCATTTTACACTGCACTAGCGTTTACCATGTACAAAATGTGCAAAGAATTTTGTGTGCCCTCTTTTTACATGTACATACGGACCTTGTGCAAAATAAAAAAAACTGGTCCTGCGTTTCAACGACTTTTTTAGCAATATTATTTACTTGAAGAATTTTTAAACGATACCGTCATACGTGCACATAACAGGGGGATGGGGGGACCCCCCATCCAGAAGTCGGACGTCCCTCCCAAACTTCACCCCCACCCCAAGCCAGAAGATTTTTGATCCTCTTTGGTTTTTGGAAAAAATCGAATTTTTCGGCTGTTTTTAATCCTCTTTGGTTTTTGGAAAAAATCGAATTTTTTGACTGTTTTTAGGCGTTTTTTGACCTAAAATTTGAAGTCGTTTACTCCCCCCTAAAAATGGCCGGGATCCCTCCCCAAATTTTGAGCTGCTGTTACATGTATGGACAGCGCCGTGCTGGCTTCGTAAAATCTCGTGTCTTTGTTTGTAAACTGAATTAGCGGTTTAACGCCACATTTTATCGCTTGATTAGCTAGTTTGAGCTTGACTTGATGATTTTTTAAAATGAGCCATGGTAGTCGAAATACTATATGCGCCGTTATGCATTGTTTTTACGCATTAATAGAAACCTGACTTACCGTGGCTAGTATTCGTAATTGCATACCTCGCTCTGAGTTGAGCGATTTGAAAATTTTTTACATTGTCACTTAAACAGCTTTCAGATGGATTGCTAGTTTTTGTTAGTTTACACTAAATTCACGCTCTGACTTTACACTGTACTAGTGTGCACACAGTGCGCCTCTCTATCCTCCATTCTTATACGTGCTAATTTTTTTCATTCGTCAATCGATCAATACAACAGCAGCTTTTTGTCATTCTTTGAAGTTCTTCGCCTCACATTGAGTTAGCGTGTTATGACTTTACACTCAACGTACGGTGAGCTCACCTTTAAATGCGTGAAACATTGAGGCCTTTATTTAATTCGAAGATATGATGCCCTGAGGCAACTGATCTGATTAACTCGCTAAGCATTTTTATACAGTATGCCTATCGTTTAGCAATTCATGGCAAAAATTTTTGGGATGATGAAACTTAGTTTACATTGAAGTTAAAGTCTACGAATTATCAGTTGTTTGACCATTATGAGCTTGCGCTAATAGAAATGAGCTACATTTCAATTACAGGACTTATCAATCGCAGCTGAATGTTCGGAATGTCGAGGAAAATTCATGTTTTTATATATAACTTTACACTGTGCACGGATTTGCATATTTTAGTCTATTTTTGTTTAGGTTTATTTTTTATTCAGTTAACACATTTATTTATCAGTTTAAATTTTAATTTACACATCACTTATCTATCGCAGCTTTCAAGGGTGTAAAGTCCTGTTTTTTTAAATAGACTTATTTCGTCAACGGTATATTGGAGGCGTACGCTTCTGCGCTGATCGACGAAAAGCGAACGCCAGTCGTCGCTGCTTACGTCTCTTTTTTGCCCGAGCATCTTCAGATCGATTTATATGCTAAATTTTTACTAGGTTCGGCGAATTTATGCTAATTTTTACGCTTTTCGTCAGTAAAACAGATAAGCTGTTTAAAATTTGACACATAACTTTGCATTTTACAGTTCACACCCCATTTAATGATAGGTTTACACCTAGCCCAAGGTCAACTTTAAGCCTAGTACATATGAATAGTCACTTTACACTTAGTTCAAATGTTACTTTACACGTAGCTTAACGGTCACTTCACACGTATATTAACGGTCACTACACCGAATATAATAGTCACTTTACACTCAGTTTGAATGTTTTTTACGCAGTGTCTGAAAATTTAAAGTTTGGATTAAATGTGGTACCTGATGATGAGTCTGAACACGTTATATATATGTGTTAATAATGTTGTTACAGGAGGTCTTGAAATTTTTATAATTTCAAAAATTTGGTTTTACATCACGATTTATTTTCCTTCTTCTTTACTGAATTCGTTGAAGATTCTAACTTTTTCTCTTTTACGTTCTAATATTTTTGTTTACTTTTGAAGTACATTATAGGTTTTTCTTGCACTCTACAATGTCCGGTCAAATTTTATTTTTTAAATGTTTTTTTCGCACGTTATGCACCGAATTTTTCAATATTTTCGAAATTTAACTTTTACACTTAATTTAAAGTGTGTTTTCATCATACGGTAGATGGAAGTTGTAAAATGGTGTGTATATGTTACTGTGTAAAAGTTTTCCACGCTTTGCAATTCTCCTATTATTTTTTCAACCTTTAATATTTCTCTAATTGACCGAAGTTTGAAGTAATTTTGAAAAAATTCACTCTTCACTAAGTTCAACGCTACATTTGCACGATAAGTTTATGAAGTGTCAGAATGGGAGATTGGATAACTAAAAATTTTTCTACATTCTAGAAATTTTTCTTGTCTTTCTCCTTCAAACTTTTCTTAAATTCTGACCAAATTTTTCAAAATGTGAAATTTCGCTTTACACTAAGTTTAACCAACTTTTCGCTGGGTAAATTAAAATTGTAAACGAGGGAGAAAGTTTTGATACCATCAGAATTATATAGTTCGAATTATTTTTTTCATTTTAAACTTTCTTATATTAAAATTTTAAACCACAAATTGGTATTTTAGCGAATTTTTCGAGACAGATTCTAATCCCAAAAATTTTTTTACCAGCGATTTAATTTATTATTTATCGTCAGGTACGAATGATTATTTGATTAATTAATTACATAATTTTTAAATCTTATTTTATAATTTACCTCAATTTTTTTGATAAATTTAATAAATAGACGTCGACGGAACGGATGAACGACGGTTTTGCTTGGCTTTGGCCGAAGACGCTGGCCTCGACGTTCAACTAATCTGCTCAAAAGTCGTTCAGCGAATCAAAGAAGCGAGTTTTGGCGATTTTCTGGACACAATTTCCGCATCGGACGCCGCTTCAGCCTTAGACGCCAATTTAAACGCTGTAATGACCGCATTTTCTTCGACGGCAAATTTCGAGGAAGTAAGTAAACTAGTTTTTTTCATGTAAACTACCAAAAATAGTTTAGCTCGCAATAAGGAAAAATTTTACTTTGTACTAAAGAAAACATTTTAATTTACATCAGAAGAATGTTCTAGTTTACATCAGCAAAAGTACATATTTAGGTTTACACTACAAAAAATATTTTAATTTACACTCAGCAAAAATATTTTGATTTACATCTCAGCAAAAATACGCATTTCGATTTACACCGGCAAACGTTCCGATTTAAACCGGGCAAAAATGTTTTACTTTACACCAATATAAATATTTTACTTTATACGTATAAAAACGTCTCATTTATATTTCGGTTTACGGCAGTAAAAATACTGTAATTCACATTAACGGAAAATATTTCTGTTTACGCAGTCACATAGTCGTTAGCGTTGCGAGATTTTTATTACTCCTTGACTATTTCGTAGGTTTTTCTTCATTTATTGGTTAAGTTTAAATAAGACTGGTTTAAACAAGCGTTGAAGTTGCCAAACTTTTAACGCTCGGTGCTGTTTTTCATTAAGGCTCTATTCACTTCACTAGTTTACACCAGGTAGAAAATTAAGGGAATTTTTCTAATGTTTTCTGCCGTTTTCTCTCGATTTACAATTTAAGTTTACACTATATGATATACTAGTTTGAACAACTGTCGATGCTGCGATATTTTGATTTTTGTACCAAGTTTCTTACCGTTCCCACTTAATTTAATGCTTAAGTTTACACAGTAAAAAGTACAATTTTAAAGAGCTGAATTAATTAAATTGACGTTTAGTCGAATTTATTTTGCGTAAAGTTTATCAAACCTTATGCGCTTGCTTGTAAATGTGAGGCTCATTATAATTAATTAATATTTAATTATAAGTTTTTAAGTATAATTTTTAACTTTTTTATTAACTTGTAATCTTATTCTGCGTGATTACTGTGCAAGCTGCTATTGACTGCATTGCTAAAAATTCATTGATCTCAAACCAAAAGGCAATTACAAGACTGAAAATGAAAACCCGAATGCATTTGTAAACCAAATTGAGTCAGGACGTAAAGTGCGCTTTTTTGCTGAAAGCGTAAGAAAAAATCTAGAAATTGTATTAAAAATTACAAATTATCAAATATAAGTAGCGTAAGCTGAAGCTTGATTTTTTCTGTTTTGTAGTCTAGAAAAACCAGTTTCTTACTTTTTTTTCTAGTGTTATTGAATTAAACTTGCGTCTGAAAAAAGAGTTTTTTACTGTCCCCTGTTTTTCTTAGATTTATGGACCTGCATAAGCCTAAAAACTAGTCTTTTTAACTTTCATGCAGTGCTTTTCTAGTTTGTGTTTACCTAAGCTTAAGAGTACAATCATTTTTTCTTCGAATTTTTTCCGTATATATAACTTTCAAAAACCTAAAGCGTTAAAAAATTATTTCTATTGCCTTTTCTCGTTTTTTTTCTAGTTTTAAATTTAGTTTTTAGTTTTTTTTTCTATTTCTGTACGGCTTTGTGTAAACATGCCGATACAAAAACTTGTTTTTTCCAAAGTGTTCTAGGTTTTTTCGTTTTGTGGGCCTAAAAAGTTCTTTTAATAAGTTTTGTAGTCTCGTTCTTCGTTAAATTTGGAAAAGCGATGTCAGCAGAGCGTATAATTAGCTTTCATATCGAAAACCTGCAAAAACTGTATAAACAAGTACAAAAATCTCACGCTTAACGCACGTGCATCTGGTGCGTCTTTTAATAATTTCGAATGAATAATTTAAATACGATACCGTTCATAAATTATTATATCGACAATAAATTATTATTGGTAATTTCAATAATTAATGAAAAATAATTAAGATAATTTTTAAAATAAATTAGAAAATTAATTAATCAAATTATTTCACTACGTTATTAAATTAAGCACGAACAACGGCTAATTAATTGCATACAATGGCTATTATTTCACGAGACTCAGCGAGCCGAGGCGATAAAAGAAGCTAACGATATAGCAAGGCGTTTTTTGGGTGAGGAGCTATTTTTTAGGCTAATCCGTGGCTAGATTAGCACTCGTCATTGATTAGCTAAGCTTA
>JAVLUZ010000797.1:0-79645 GCA_036768485.1 Mermis nigrescens
AATCTGAAGATAATTTTTTCCTTTACTCCCCCTTTGGTATTTTGGTAAAAATTGCAAAAACTTTTCGCGCTTCGCGCCGAACTCATGTTATTAAGCTAATAATGAAGGTTAGTGTTTTGTGTTTATATGATATTTTGTTCACGAAAGTTAAAATAGCTCCGTTGCGCACCTCCTACTTCATTTCACATTGCTCTTTCTTTTAAGATTGCTTGCTGCCGTAAACTGACAGCTCACATAAAACGCAATCGTCGATTTACAATGGTTGAAATTTGTTAAGTGAAAACCACAAGGTTCAGCAGACTGTATGTGTGTGTGTGTGTGTGTGTGCATGGTCAAGCTCGCTCAGTCATACTGCATAATATGAACTGAAAAAGAGGTGTATTATGCAAAGCATTACTTTCACTCATCTCATCCTACTTCTAACAACGAATGCTGCTTGTTTAATTTTAGTGACAAACTAATGACATCGTCTTTTATCTGAAAATTTACCTTTTTTTCAGACAAATGTACATAGCTTAGCTAGTCATTTATAATAAGTAAAATTACGTCATTTTTTGCGCCAAAACGCCCGAGGATCGAAAATACCGATGATGAAAATACAAACGAGTTTTCAAATTGCCACGAATCTAGTGCCTCGATAAACTGTGATGATACGACGATTACTACTACTAGTCCCCATCCTTCAGATGACTTCGATGAAGATGAAGGCTCGATTAATTTAGCAGAGAAAAAGGAAGCCTATGCACGGCCTTTTGCAATACCAGAAAAACATAAAGCGACTGCTTTATTTCGATATGACATTGCACTCGCCGTTGCCCATAAATCGATAACAGATACCGATCGTCAAGAATTTTTGCTCAATACTTTTAAGCCAGCAGCAGATTATAAATTTATTCCAGTGATTCAGACTCAAAAAAGCCGGACCATTCAGCGATCATGGTTTGACAAAAACGAAAATCTGGTCTTTAGCCATGTAGAACATGGTCTGTTCTGCAAATGCTGTGTACTTTTTCACATGCAATATGTTGGCAAAGGGCGACATCAATCAGTGGGCCAATTCGTCACAACTGCTTACGGAAAATTCAAAGACTTTAGAGTTAGTAAAATAAATATATTGGGCTAATGTTTTTACGACCACGTACGGGTCTGTTGACATCGACTATACATGCACAGCGTGGGATTTATGGAGGGGTGGGAACCACACATGGGCGTGCGGGGGTCTGGGGAGTCTGGACCATACCTGGGCGTGGGGGGTATGCACCCCCCCAGAAGGCAAAATACCCAACAAGAAATGGCGAATTTTCGAAAATACCCTCCCAGAATTTTATTTTTTTGAAATTTTTTGCTTTTTTTGATGCCAATCAATAGAGCTCGACGAGATACGTTTAAAAATGATGTTTTTTCGCCATCGCACCGTTTTTAAGGCCAAAAATTTGACTTTTAAAAATTTTCGCACCCCCCCCCAGAATCTTGGTGCTGCCCAGGTATGGTCTGGACCCCCCAGAATCCGAAAGACCCCACCCAGAATCCGGCGGACCGCCGGACCCCCCAGAATGCTATTTTTAGCCATTTTTAAAGCTATTTTTGGCAATTTTTCCCCGGCGGACCCCCCCAGAATTTTGTTGCTGCCCATGTATGGTGGGAACCGAAATTTTTTCTAACGATGGCATGTGTTAAAAACACAACTTTAAGCGTTTCTAACAATGCTGTTTTTTCTAAAATATAAAAACATGAAAAAATTCTTAACTTGAGCAAAATATAGTCAAAAATTGATTGTGTGGCTGAAAGCGCCAAAAATTTGAAGGGTTTGGACCATCAGATCGCTAAAACCGCTTGACACTTCCAACGATTCTTCTGAAAAATTGTGAATTCGGGGGGAACCCTTAAATCATGGACTTGCTGACCCCTTCCAGAGAATCAGGCGGACACTAAGAAATCAGTGAACTCCCAAATTGAATTTCTAGTACTATTTTCGGCAATGCGCCCCATCAGACCCCAGAATTTTTTGCTAACCATCCATGCATGTTTGACTTTATTAGTAAGTAGGTACCTTATTTGATTTGTTTTTACTTCTTGTAATAACGTAAGATCATTTATGCTCAAGGAGAGGTGTGAAGAGAGGTGTAACCACAGCTGAAGTATCTAAAAAGGTCAACAGATTTAGGTTCATAATGAAATGCATATTTTTTAGTGATGATAAAATCGACGAAGTATACGTACCTTATTAGTGCAATTCGCGGTAATAAAAAACCTTAGGTTCCCCTTCGTGGTCACTGATGCATCTATATACAGAGGTAGGTGACATTTAAATAGAAAAATTGTAGTCCAAGGTAAAGCTACAAAGTAATTGTTGGATTTGTAAAAACAAGACAACAGAAAGGCTAAGTTTTACATTAAAAGCAGACATGCACAGCATGGGAATTCTGGGGGGATGAAACCAAAAATTTTTTCTAAAGTGCTTTTTTGGGGGCTCAAAAATCATGGGTATGCGTCAAAACCAGTGTTTTTTAACGTTTCTGAAGATGCTCTTTCTTTCTAGACGATAAAAACAAAAATTTTCAAATTTAAAAAAATTTAATGAAATTAAAAAAATATAGCCAAAAATGTCTATTTGGCGCAAGGCGCCAAAAAAATTCACAATTTTGACATGAAAAATGACAAAAATTGCTTAAATCTGAACATTGTCTTAATTTTTCCTGGAAAAGTGTGAATTCTGGGGGACTGAAAATATTTTTGCCCGGAGTGAAAAGCTTTTTGGGGGAAAGGCGTGAAAGCCCCCAAACCTCCCCCAAGATCATGTATAATTAAAACGTGCCTTTTGGTAAAAAATGAAGTTTTTGAAATAGGTAAAGCAGGGGTTGGAGCTTTTGACCCCGGGGATGGTATATCTGATTCTTCTTGCCCACACAATGCTGTGGATTTTTTATGAAGCACCGAATAGCCCTTTTTAACCAGACTCATCCCATTGCTTATGATTGAATGCATGCTTTAAGGAGGACTGGAAAGCCCATGAAAATACGGCGTATCATAAATTCAGTGATGAAGCGTCGATGAACTTTCTCCAGAATCATGCTGCCGGATGCACGACAGTCGTTCAGGCAATTGACAGTACATATAAGGAAGCCGTTCAAAAAAATCGAGAAATGTTGAAAGCTATTTTAAATGTAAGAGCAACATTTTTACATTGCCTATTAAAAATAAAACATTTAATATTTTATCTATAAATTCGATCAAATCTAATACTAATGGAAATCATGTGATCACTTACTTTAGGATTAAGCTATTTGGTTCAGTGAGTTAGTAATTAGTCGGGCCGCACACACACGTGGGCGTGTGATGGGGGTTTGGGGGGTATGCACCCCCAGAAGTTGAAATACAGCCCGCAGATTACTGTACACCCCAGAATGATATTCTTAGCAACCTTTGGCTATTTTTGGCAATTTACCCCAACTAAACCCCCCAGAATTTTCTTGCTGCCCACCTATGGTGTCTGGACATAATCTTTATAAATGGTCTTGCAAAATCGAGAATACCACAGCTCAAACTAAATTTCATACAAAAACAGAAGTTCTGTTTATATGCAAATCTTAAAAACGATGATGAATTAACATTCTGAAATTATGCACCTATTATTATGGGGTGATGGAGGGGCTGTTATCCGCCTCTGGAGGATCAACCAGACAGGTTTTAGCCGATGATTTTGATCTGATAAAGCAATTTTGGCATCATTTTTGATAGCAAAATTATTACAAATGCCAAAATCTTGATCTGCTGTCTTGTTTACCCAAACGTGCTCCAAATCGAGTCAAAATAATCCAAAAAATAAATTTTTCGACAAAAATTGAATTTTTTATAGTTTTTTATTGTTAAAAGCGCTGCAATCGAAAAAACAATTAAAAATAGTATATGTTTATATAGGCTATTTTGATCATTTTCATCCTTTAAAGAAAAAATGCACAAAGACCAATTTTCTGTTTTGGATTTTGGGATTTTACCCCTTGCCGACCATGATGACCTTGTACGCCTACTGCTGAATGTGAATGCAAAAAGTACATAAAACATGACAGGTTTGCTTTTTTGCAGGTGCTTCTATTCATTGCACGCTACGAACTGCCATTGCGTGGCGATCATGATCATGGTCGATTATCCCTAGAAGAGCCAGAAGAAAATGATGGAGTTTTCCGTGGTATACTGCGCCTGCTTGCCAGATCAGGCGATCAGACTATTTGTACGTTGCTCAAGGCACCTGGAAGCGCGACCTACTTGTCTCCAGCTATACAAAATGAATTGTTGACATGCTACTCAAATGCTGTTTTACGAAAGATAACAGCAGATGTCAATCAGGCGGGAATGTTTACACTGATTGCTGATGAGACCTCATCATATTCTCGCGAATTTCTTAGCCTAGCCGTTCGCTATATCAGCAGCAAATCAGAACAAATTGTCGAAAATTTCATAGGCTTCCAGAAAATAAACGAAACATCTGGTGAAATGATCAGCAATGCACTACTTAGCCGATTGAACGATTTAGGAATAAGCGTTAGTGGATTGATAGCACAGGGATACGATGGTGCGGCAAATATGGCTGGACAAATAAGAGGTGAGAGAAACTGTTAACAGCAAAAATTTATTTGTTTTTGTAAAAAATAAAAATTCAAGAGCTGTAAGAAAATACAATTTTTGTCATTATAAAAAATATAGACAGACAATTGCTGATTCCGGCATGAAACGCCACATATTTTTTGGAAATTTAGTCATGAATAGGTTACCTACCTATTTTTCCAAATACATAATTTAATTGAATTTTTGAATATTAATGAAAAATATATTCAATCTTTTGGTGTTTAGAACTTCCTTGATTAAACGTTCTTCTCACATAAAATATTTTGCGATTAACCTAGCATGATCAATTCTATATTTATTTTTATGTAATCCTAATTAATCTTACTTTTTTATGAGGAAAATACCCATTCATGATTTTATTTCATTATTTTTTAATCCTGCTTTGTAAAATTCATATTCGAGTGTTTTTGATTCAAATGTCAAAGATTTTTTTAAATTCACTAAAGTCAAATTGTCGAGTAATATCAAAATAAAGTGTTTTCTGTCTAAATAGTTCAAAGCAGTGTTGTTTATTCATTATTATGTGATAAAAGTATTACATTGTATCACCTCATCCTTAGTCAAAAAAAGGCTTTAGAATAACACATTTTACTGGTGCCACATTCATTATATTAATGCAATGTAGATAAAAGAAAAGTGAGTAACCCCATCTTTTAATTCATAAGCTAATCAGTATAATTTAATCATTAACCATCTTTAAATTAAATATTAATTATGCCTTATAAATATTTTATGTAAGGCAAAATAAATGAATAAAACTGAGCCGAGGCAAGCATGATACAAGTCATATAAAGTTAGCAAATTGGCTTCCAAATGATAAGTAATGGAGCATGCGCCATGTTGGGAGTTGAGGGCACATGTGGGCGTGGGGGTTGGGGGCATACATGGGCAGCACCAAAATTCTGGGGGTCCGGATGGGGTAAAATGACAAAAAAGTGCCAAAAATAGCAATTCTGGGGGGCCTAGTGGCAATTATCGATTTTTGGGAGGTCCGCCAGGTTCTGGAGGATCCAGCCAGACCCCCCACGCCCATGTGTCTTTGGGGGTATGCACCCCCCAGAAGGTCGAATACACCTAGAAATCAAAATACCCCCATAATTTCTTTTTTTGAAATTTTTTTGATTTTTTTCGCAATTTTTTGATGCCAATGGATTGTGCTTGATGAAAAACATCCAAAAATGGCGTTCTTTCGCCCTACCACCATTTTTAAGGCAACTTTTTACCTTTGAAAAATGTTGCACCCCCAAATTTTTGATGCTGCCCACCTATGGCTGAGGGTTTAGATTTAAAAATCTAGAAAGCCCTGTAGAATATAGTAGATCCCAGAATTAGAATTTCGACAGTTTTTTGGTGATTTTTCCCCATGCAGACCTCCAGAATCTGGTTGGTGGCCATGAATGAGCAAAATGTAAGATTCTGCTTTGCTTATAGGAGTTCAAGCTCGAATAAAGCAAAAGTGCCCATATGCCGATTATTTTCATTGCGCTAGTCATCGTGTAAATCTGGCAGCAACAGATGCAGCAGCAATGTTTCCAATTAGTAGATTGTTAGCTCGTGTTCAAGAAGTAATCGTTTACTTATCCGGCAGTCCAAAAAGAGCCGAAATTTTGAAACAAGCTATAAAGGACGTTTGTCCGGAAAGCCATTTAAACCATCTGCCTCAGTTATGCCCAACTAGATGGGTTGAAAGACATGAAACTTTGAGCAGTTTCCAGAAGCTTTTTTTGCCAATAACAACGGCTTTGCAACGTATAGCTGAGACCGAAAGTGATAGCACGGCGGAAGATCTACTAAATAACGTGTCATCATTTGAAACCCTAGTTTCGCTTCACATAGCTACTATTGCAGCGGGAATATTGCAGCCCCTTTCAGCATATTTGCAGTGTAAATCAACTGACTTAATACGAGCTTTCGACGAAGTAATGATAACCAAAGAAGTACTGAAACTTCAGCTAGAAGATTCAACAAGGTTTGACGAAGCATATAATAAAGTGCTTTCATTGAGTCGTGAATTAGGAATTGAAGAAAGTTTACCATTCAGCGAAAAACGACGTCAGCGGCAATCTGTTGCTCTGTATGGATAACAGACGATTAGGCAATATTACAAGAAAGCTTTGCACGATAAATATTTCTCAGCTCTAATCGAGCAAATTCAAATGTGCTTTAATAATCGGCAGCAAACCGCTTTCAGACTACATTATTTTTTGCCACGATATTTTGAAGTTCTTTCGTTTGCTGCAGTTGAGAAAGCTTTAATACAATATGAAAAATTCTTTGAAGATATTTCAGAAACGATGGTCAAACCAGAAATTGAACGATGGAAGCTTAGAATGAAAACTTTTGAGGAAGAGGACACTTTGCCAAATTTGTTAAAAGTTTTCAGGGAAGACGGAACTTTAAAGACATTCTTTCCAACTGTATTTGTTGCGCTTAGGCTTTTGATAACATTACTGGTGACTACTGCTACTTCTGAACGGTCATTTTCGACATTAAAACGTATTTTGACGGATTTGCGTAGTTCAATGGTTACTGAACGACTGTCCGCGTTAGCCATTCTTTCAATTCATCAAAAAGACGCCCATGAAATAAGCAGCGATGTTGTTATCAATGCATTTAGTGAATCTGGAAAGCGTCGTATTGCCTTACGTTGATTTGCTTATCACATTTTAATAAACTTTTTCACTGTTTTTATTATTTTTACTTTTAGTAGAATGGATAGGATTCACTTTTTGTCATGACTAACAAATTAATTGAAAACTACTTATTAACAAAATTCCAATGGAGAAATCCTAGCTTAGTACTTCTACAGAATAGTGATTTTTATGACGTTATCAAGACATATTAACGCTTGTATCTCCGCCCAAGTGGGAGCAATACCGTCCTAAGCGGGAGCGAAATCGACCTAGGCGGGAGTAATACCACCAACATAAACCTACAAAATTACGAAGTTTGAAAAAATCAATAACCATAAATCACTACTCTGTAGAAGTGCCCCTGGATGTAGTCAACATTCTCATCATTTATGTTGCCATTTCTTGAAAGAATTTGCGAAATTCATCCTTTGGTCCCCCCTTATGTTTTTTAAAAATTTTGGTAGTGTGTGCCCCCCCCCCCCGAAACAAAATCCTGGATACGGGCCTGGCTGCGTGTCCAACGGTCTCAAAAAACCCCCCCAAAATAAAGGAAAACGGTCTCAAAAACCCCTAAAATGGAGAAAAACGGCTTCAAAAAAAACCCTCAGAATGGGGGAAATCTTGGCAACCCCGGACGCCTCAGACGCGACGCAGAGCAGCAGCGCAGCGCTGACAAAAAAGGCACTTAAACACAGTAAAACAAAATTAGAAGACTACTTGAGGTGATTGCGCATTAGTCGTCACATGCATATCAGTGTGGCCAAAATCAATGCTCTATTCGAAATTCTGAGTCTTAACCACACATGGGCGTGGGGGGGTTTGGGGGTATACACTCCCCCAGAAGTGAAATACCCCCTCAGAAATCAAAATGTACCCCCAGAAAAAATTTTTTTGCTTTTTTAGCAATTTTTTGATGCCATTGGATAGAGCTTGATGAGAAACGTCGAAAAATGGTGTTTTTTGCCATACGACCACTTTTAAGACCATTTTTTGACTTTTATAAAATTTTTTCACCCCCCCAGAATTTTGGTGCTGCCCACCACCTATGGTCTTAACCTTACTTTTACCAAGCTCTAGATCCGTAATCCATAGACGGTTTTACAAAAGTTTCGGCATAAGTTTTATAAATCATTTCTGATAAAGAGCTGACACACTGCGAATAGAGCATTGATCTGATATATGTGTACTTCTCGTTATCCGCCGGCTTACTGTCGACGAAAGTTCTTAAAATGTATGCCAAAACTTATGTGAAACAGACTAGCCTGTTTTTGCAGTTTACTGTAAGACCATAACTCCTTATGTGGCAAGCTTCTCAGTATATATTTTTACTGGAAACCATGTTTTATTAAGCAAAGGAAACGAATTGACCTAAATTTTGTTGGAGAAGCTTGATTTCATGCCTTTATAACATGCGTTACGCATCGTGTCTAATGTTGTCAGAGTCAATTCTAAATCAACCCAAAATAGGGTTGACCTATGGCTTTTTCAATAGAGTTAATCCTATTTTGGGTGAGTTACATAGTTACCAGGCCCGGTCTTAGGCATTTGAGGGCCCTGTTCGAGGTACCTTTTTGGGGGCCCCCGGGTATTTAACAGTGTAAAACCCTTGAATTTAAGTTATACGTAGCTACCACAAAGGCACATGGGGGCGGGGGTCGAGGGCCGATGGAGTATTGCTCCCACTGAAGGGTCAGCCAGCCAGATACTGTCCAGCGATTTTGATTTGATGGAACCATTTTCTTGCATCATTTTTTACTGCAAGGTAAAATCACTAAAAATATCAAAAATTTTCAGCGCTTCGCGCCGGATTACACGCATTAATGACTTTTATTCATTTTATGGCTGGCCTGAAAGAAATTAGACCAGTTTTTTGCATAAAATATCAAGAAATTTTGAAATTTTCTATAAAAATTTTGCGTAAAAGGGAAAAGTGATTTTGAATGAAAGTCGACTACATGAAACGTCGAAAAACACGATTTTGCGCGTGAGCAGCGAATTTTCGGACCTATTTTTAGACTGTTTTCGGAAAAGTTGGGAACCGCTCATAGGTGGGCAGCACGGAAATTCTCGGGGGGAGGTGCAAAATTATTTCACAGCCAAAAATGGTCCGTAAAGTGATGGAAGGGCAAAAATACCATTTTTGACGCATCTCATTGAACTCTATCCCTTGGCGTCAAAAAAATCGCGGAAAAACAAAAAATGTTCAAAATCAAATTTTGGGGGTATTTCGATTTTTGGGAGTTATTCGGCAGGCTGGGGTGTATATCCCCCACCCACCCACGCCCAAGTGTAGAACCGCCCCTATATCAAAATCCTAGATCCACCACTGTGCCTATGTATGTCTCAGGTTGAAACAAATAGTTTTATCTTGAACTGATCCCCAGATCAGGTGGCCCAACCCGTAAATCTTACTAATGGAAAAGATAGAGAGAAAGAAAAAGCATGATAAGCATAGGTAACCACACACGGAGCCTGGACCATGACAATCATTAGTAACAACACCCGGAGCCTGGGAGAAACGGCGAAACCGTGATACGCATAGGTGACCACACCCGGAGTCCGGGAGAAACGGGAGAAACGGCGAAACCATGATAAGCATAGGTAACCACACCCGGAGCCTGGGAGAAACGGGAGAAACGACGAAACCATGATAAGCATAGGTAACCACACCGGGAGCCTGGGAGAAACGGGAGAAACGGCGAAACCATGATAAGTATAGGTAACCACACCCGGAGACTGGGAGGAACGGCGAAACCATGATAAGCATAGGTAACCACACCCGTAGAAACGTTTCTCCCGGGAGAGACGATTCTCCCTCCGGGGAAAAGTTTGATAGAAACGTTTCTCCCACCGGGGGAAACACTAGTAGGATTCACGGGTTGGCCCGATCGGGTAGGCCCCTTTAACGCGAGTAGCGCTAAGATCGGAATATTAATTAATGCTATGTCCATAATCCACAGAGTAATATGCAGAAAGACAAAACGAAAAATAATTATAATAAATGTGAATCTATGATTCTTTAGCAATTTTTCAAAATTGGTGTTTCACTTCGAATTAATTTATGAAAAAGCGTGTTTTCAGCATCTGACTAAGAATATCACAAAACAAGGCTTTTCGCGCCAAATTTTTTTTTTTGAAAAATGAAAAATTTGTGAAAGAAAAACAACCTAGCAACGCTATTCATAATAACGCATTTGAATCTGGAAATTCAAGAAGCATTGTGTAGTAAATAGCTATAAACAGCATGCATCAAATAATTCGGAACATAAGTAATATTAGCAGCATTTCTCATGTAAAAATATAGCGCAGAAAATTCTATGAAGGCAAAAAAATTACTTATATTACGGGATTCTGCTACGAAGATTCAGAAATTTAAAAATAATGTCAAGCTTTAAAAATTAAACAAATTCACCATATCTTTTAAACATTTCAGCACAAAATAGGAAGTTTACTCATATTTACACATCGTGATAATGCAGTAAGATAGGTAGGTTTAAGCCTGGAAATATAAAATCTTTAGCAGAAACAAACCAAAAACATCATTTAATAAAAATTTGCTTAATTTAAAGTCATTTATGAGAGCAAAGCACATATTCGTAAATATAGTTTGAAACATAAAACGATATGTTTGTAGGTATTAAAATTATAATGTACAAAAGTAAGAGTTACCTACATATGTATGTTCTTAAAAGGAACACTTCTCGGTTCTTTACCTTTGATCTGAATATCGCATAAAAGCTGACTATAATTTTTAGTAATTTAAGCAAGCCAATAAGCTTATTCTTCATAATCACAGTCAAAATCCCGGCGTTAAAAGACTGCTAGAAGCACTTGCATAGTGCAATGTGTAACTACGAGAGTTACACGGTTTGGCGAACTTGCCTTAGCAGTTCGCGGTAGCCACTCACATAGCCAATACTAGTAGCTATCTACGATAGTGCACTGTGGGCTATGCCTTCAGTCTTCCCACTTTATCCCTAATTTTTATTACAAAATTCTATTAGATACTTGTCCGGTAAACCAGAGTTACGTATATGCTAACATCAGTAATTTGCTTTGTAAGAGTTATTGAATGTACGATATCATTGCATTATTATGATCATTTTAGTAAAACGCGTATATTGTATTATTTTACGTTCAGTTCTATTTTTTGTGAGCGTCGATGGACGCCAACGTTCGTGTTCCATATTAGTTTTTACATAACCTATAATATCGTTCAGTTCTATTTTTTGTGAGCGTCGATGGACGCCAATTGAGACATGTAAATTTGGCATTTATAAATTGGTCGATGTTAGTGAGTTTATTGTATTATATGGCAGTGTATGATTTTTTCTAAAATATATTGGTCGCCTTTACATCGTCGAGGACTTCTATTTATAGTGGAAAGGAATGGTGAATACTGTTTAATTATTTATTTCGCTCAAAATTCAATAATCTTTTCTCAACACTAAAATTAGCCAAAAACTTTATTTAATTATTTATGATGATTGACCAGATGAGAGCTCGTTGTTGCTGTATTTAAAGTTCATTGTGCTACCTACATTAGGAACCAAAAACATTTCAAGACAAGTGTAAACTAAGAAAATAAGTTAATTTATCAACTTGAGCTGGGGTGAGATAGGTCAACTGACCTGGCGGCATTCCGGGATTTAGGTAGGTACGAGTGTTAGGATTTAGGGCGTAGCTGCTGAGACTCCCGACTAAAAGCGGTCAGCAATATTAGGACTGAGGGAGTCGAAGCCGTAGGTCTACAAGGGTCCAGAGAATCGAAGTTGTTATTTGACTACGCGATTGGGACCAGCGCTAAGAGCAGATTTAGGTACCTAAGTAAATCCCGAAGGTGAATACATACATCCGTTTCTATGTTGATTTTGTAGACATATAGAGCGGATCTCATTCGCATTTATACTGGAGGTCCCTGTATTTATATTCAGTATATTTATCCTTTGTATTTATACTGGAAGTTTCCCCCTTCGAGGTTGCTAGCTACAACCGACCTGGTCAGTCATCTTAAAAATTATTTAAATACCCAAAAATCATTATTTTTGGCTATCTAAACATGTGTAACGTTTCGTTCACCTCTGTTATTGTGTCGACCGTGTTCGTGGCAGTGCGCATTTAAGTAAGCGTTCGTGGCAAAGCTTTTGTGTATCGTGGCAAAGTCCTTCATATTTTTCCATTTCCGTCGACCCTCTGGCGACAAAGGTGTCGAGGACACTATTATTTTTCCATTTCCGTCGACCCTCTGGCGACGAAGGTGTCGAGGACACTATTATTTTTCCATTTACGTCGACCCTCTGGCGACGAAGGTGTCGAGGACACTATTATTTTTCCATTTCCGTCGACCCTCTGGCGACGACAACTTTCCATTTCCGTCGACCCTCAGGCGACGATTTCTCATCATTTTCCCTCGACGATATATTTTGCCACATAGGTTTTTTGCCTACATGTGCTCTAAGCTCGCATGCTATACGCTGCTCACGCTTAGTCTTACAAATATCTTTTCATTTTCACGTTAGTTACAGCTTACCTAGTGTAAGTGAATACTATATACGTGAAGATACCTTTTTCGATCTCGAAAAAACGGTTAAATTCGAAACATTTTTCGCAAAATTCCGAATTGGTCAAATTTCTTTTACCAAACATTACATTTTTAAACGTTTTCATACCTAAAAATGGCTGGTAAGAAAACTTTAAAAACGTCTCCGGTGAAGAAAAAGCCTTCGACTCCTTCTAATTCGGTTTGCCAACAAAAAACCGTACTTGCTGACTCTAATTCGAGTACAAATAATGACAAATTACCCTCGTCGTTACATGCTTCGCGTGTTTCACATTCTGACGACGAGCATATACTTAACAATGCGCGATCGATCATTACTAATTATGCTAACCCTGTTAGAGATAATTTACATAATGATACGATCATCGATAATACGCACACCCGTAATAAGTCAAATAACCAGGAATCTGGTTCTGAACTGCATAAATTAGCCTCCGATGAAGAGTGCAATAATGGCTTAAGCATAAAGACCGAAAATAATTACACCGAGCCTATTGTTACTAATCAACTTATATTTGAGACTCTGCAATGTATACGTATGCAGTTTTCGAGCCTTTCTTCACGTGTAAATCAAGACTAGCAAAGAAAAATGCTCCGATGGAACAAAAAAGATGAATATACTTGGAATTGTGGATTATTATGGATGTAAAAGGAGGGGACTAGGAAAAATCTACCTAAAGTCGGAAAATCTGCTAAAAATCACACTTTCTCTAAGCAACGCAAAAAATCGATGTATATTCTGCGGCCAACAGATTAAAATAAATATTCAACCATAACAATGATTGAAACAGCAGCACGTTAGCTATGCAGTAGCTATGGGAAATGATATTAAGTAAACTAACAGTCTTCCAAGCCAATTGAATGAAATAGCAAACATCGAAGACAATTGAAGACATGGTTGGTTAAAAACAGTAGGAAACACGTAAGTTGACTTGAAACAGACTTAATGTAGATACACTAGCATGCCCGAAACGATTGTGTGCACTAATCAATCGGCTCCTGCTTTGCTTGCTATAATGCTCATAAAACAAAACAACTTTAAATACAATACCTCTTAGTTTTCTATCAATCAGGTGCCAGCAATTTAAAAAAGTAACCTTGATAGATTTCGTTTATACACTCTTATCTGAAACTTCGAACATTATTTAAAAAAGACACTTTTTTAGAGGCCGCAGAATATACATCGATTTTTTGCGTTGCTTAGAGAAAGTGTGATTTTTAGCAGATTTTCCGACTTTAGGTAGATTTTTCCTAGTCCCCTCCTTTTACATCCATAATAATCCACAATTCCAAGTATATTCATCTTTTTTGTTCCATCGGAGCATTTTTCTTTGCTAGTACACTACTTTTAATTAGCGTGATTTCAGTACATCAGTCAGTAAACACAATCAGTAACATGCCACAATAATGACAACAGTCCAAGAACGCGGAAAACAATATTGTTCTTAACATCAGCATTATCCTTTTTAAACAAGACAACCTTATTGACACCATCCATTTTCAAATTAAAACTGCATTAAGTTATTTCTTCTTAATGTGCAGTTCACTTATAATCAAGCACAAAAATTTAACCGACGAATTCACATTGCAAATCCTCACTCAATCAATACACAAGCACAATGTGTTGTGACTTTTGAAATTGAAAACACCCAATTTTCAATTTTCAAATTGAAAATTGGATCAATTTTCAAATTGAAAATTGGGTCAATTTTCAAATTGAAAATTGGGTGTTTGAATTTGCGATGAAGAAAATAATCAAAAGATAGTCACTTGGTTTATTTAAGCCGAGTAATAAAATAACGACCGTCCACCAATTCCAAACTAAACGCAACTAATCTGATCACTATGAAAAAGTTTTGAAAAATGAGCTTGCTAAGCGAGAGTTGTAAACCAAGAGAAACTTAAAGTTAAAACCTACCATTAAATTATGAGAGAATTATAAAAGATTTTAAACTTCAAGAAAATGGAAAAGGCGGGATGTTGGTAAATTAGAAGGCAAAGATTTTCGGCAAAAATTCAAAAACTTCACGCAAATATCAAATGTAAGGAACACTAACGCTTTGATTTGGTAGTAAAATAAATTTGTAGTATAGACTACATATTAACAACAAATGAATAGTGCAAACTTTACACAACTACTAGGTGTAGAGAATACTAACAGTTTACGGCTTATTAATGTACATGATTACAATAAAGCTGTATATCTTTGTCGACTTCTGTGCACAGTAGTGTGATTGCTGGTTCATTTTAAACCACTTTTGCAGGCAATTTACATCAATTAAACGATAGCTCTCCATGTGCAAGATTTTGTGAAACATATTATAAACACGGCTAAGAAAGATTTAACTTTAATGCAACCCATTTAAGACAAAATTACATCTCTTCAATGATCTAAGGACACTTGAACATAATTTTTAAATCACTTCAGATTACTTTTGAGGGTAAACAAACTCACTTAATTGATGTCTCACATATGAATCCTTGAAAATTTCTTGACTTCAGTTACAAAGTCTCTGCAAGTCTATCGAATTAGGGTTAACACGTAACGTAAACTTTACACAAACACATAGCGTAAAGAATATTTTAGTCGGATTCGTAATTTTGATATTGCTCCGATATTTCTTTCAACATTTATGGAAAAATGAGTCTCCATAATGTTTTAAAGACAATAAACATTAGGTTTAAACCACTTTGCAATACTGCTGAGTGTAAGCAAGCGCGCCCAATTGACGTATATATTTCATTCCCTGTAAATTTTTATATCTCAGGAAAAAATTTCGATTTTTGCAATGCTCTAGAACAAAGGCTAACATGCAGTGTAAAAAATTACTCGGATATTATGATCAACATTCATGAAAAAATTATGTCTCTACAATGGTCTGAGGACATATAAACAATGAATGTAAACTACTTTACATCACTGTTGGATGTAAACAAACGCGCCTACGTGACGTCTCACATTTGATCCTTTGAAAACTTCTAGGCTCCAAGAAAAAATTAGGTTTCAGGAATGCTCAAAAACGAAGATAAATATATATGTAGTGTAAACTTCATGTAAACACCTAGTGTAAAGAAGATCTTAGTCAGATTCGTAATTTTGATATTGTTCCGATATTACGATTAATATTTATGAAAAAATTAAGTCTACATAATGCTCGATGGGCAAACTAACAATTGGTGTAAACTACTTTACAACACCGTAGAGTGTAAATATATGCGCCAGACTGGCATATCAAATTTGATTCCTGGTCCATTTCTAGACTTGATAAACGTGTCCCTGACTCGTAACCGGAGAAGCAGGCAGAAAAAACAAGACAGAAACGCATTTAAAACTCCAAATTTTTGACTTTACACTCGCTAAATATTAATGTATAGACAATTTGCTTTGACATGCACCCGATATAAAGCACTTTATTTTTATTCTATTAGACTTGTCCCGACTTCTGGACGGAGAAAGTGGCGAACAAAAAACGCAACAAAAACGTATTTTCCATCATTTAGAACACTGTAAACTTTAAAATTCCGTACCGAACTCCCCATTGAGTTTAAAGAAATTCGGTTTGGTACAATTTGTAGCTTTTAAATCGTAGTACATTCCTGTGTGCCAAAATTCTGTTGCAAAAATTATTTGGCATGATTTATCAATCAAACTTCGGAAAAAACGTGTTTTTAGCCCATTTTTACCTCTGATTTCGAACTTTACACCCCCATAAATAACTCAATATTGCGTTTTTTTAAATGCGGTTTGCTGCGATGTTTAGCCCCTGTAAGGCACTTTATTAATGCTGTCTTCGATTTGCACTGACTCATAAGCGGAAAAATTTGGCAGAGAAATCTTAGTTAAAATCCGTTTTTTTACACCATCCACTAGAGTGTAAACTTTAAACCCCAGGATCTAACTCACCATAGAGCATACAAGACTTTGCTTATATGCAGAATGTAGCCCTTGATCCGCTCTACATTTCTGTCAGAAAACATTTTAAAAACCTCATAACCGGAGTTAGTATCGGACATAGGAAGGTTGAAAACTCGACCAAAAAGTGCTTTTTCACCCCCAGATTTTCGCACTCTTTACACTGCCGTTCGATAAATAATGCGAATTTCAAAAAACAAAAAAAGTGTCATCTGTAGAATTCATCCCTCTATTATCCTATTCTGTTCAATCCTTCGAGTCATCAATACTCAGTTGTCCACATGCCGCAGTAAAAAGGTCCCAAAATTTGACCTATGTTATAACGTTACACAAAAACTTTACACCTTCTTTACACAGTCAATTTTGAGTTTCAAGAAAAACAAAAAAACACGGGCAGCGAATTTTTTTATTATCTTTCTTTTAAAAAAAACCGCACCTTCCAGAAGTGTCCCGTTATAGCTGTAGGGGGTGCCCAGGTGTTGGGGGTACCCAAGTATATTATAGGTACGCGCTAACGCGCTACCTATGATAAAGAGGAAAATTCGGAAGAAATGCGTAAACTTTGAGCAGAATTAAGTAATCTACTTAAGCCGCCAATAGTTTCTAAACGCATTGAAATTAACCCATCTCAAAATTTGGGTTATGCAGAACTTTTACCTACGACTTCGCAGAAGTCGTTATCTCGGCCATTGCTTTCGTTAAATCGAAATGCGCTTCATTTGTGCCTAATTCATTAAATTCGACTTCGCAGCCGAGGTTAAACCCTCCTCCGCTGCAATATTTTCCTTTAAATGTCGAATTACCACCAAATAATTTTGTTTCGAATCCTTCGAATATCGAAATTCCGCCAAATAATTCTATTTTGCATTCTTCAAATATAGAAATTCGGCCACAAGAACTTAACTTGTCTGGCGGAAATATCGAACCTAATAATCAGCAAAATTCATCTATGCAATTACCCGAGTCATCCGCAAGGCGACGTCGTGTAAAATTTTCTGATGAAAGTTCGAGTAGTTATGATCGCCCACGTCGCCATCATTCACGTAGTAGACGGTCCCGTCTCGATAGACCCACTGTATCGTTAGACCCACCGGCTCGTTAGACCCAATGTCTCAATAGACCCACCAGAAAAAAATCTCGATAGACCCACTGTATCGATTGACCCACCGAAAAAAAATCTCGATAGACCCACTGTATCGATAGACCCACCGAAAAAAATCTCGTTAGACCCACTGTATCGATAGACCCGCCTAAAAAAATCTCGTTAGACCCACTGTATCGATAGACCCACCTAAAAAAATCTCGTTAGACCCACTGTATCGATAGACCCGCCGAAAAAAATCTCGTTAGACCCACTGTATCGATAGACCCACCGAAAAAAATCTTGGCAGACTCAATGCATGTTGCCGGCAGATGTTCCGCTCAAATCACTTATTTAGGCTCCTTAGCGTGTTAGTAGCGGTCTCGATAGACCCAACGACCATGATTTCTCAAATTTTTTGGCGGGAAGAGTCCTTTTAATAACATTTATCTACTTTATTTTTGGTCTGGAAGCCATTTTCCGCTCATAACATAGCTCTTAAAAGAATTCGAAGAGAAACAGCTATTTTAGCATTGATTTCTTCGATTTTTAACAAAACTTTTAAAAAATCTCTGAAGTTTGGCGTCAAATGCTACAAATATAGAAAATCGCGCAAAATTAAGCTTCTAAATGCCTTTCAGTTCGAAATTTTGCAAGTTTCTCGGTGCTTCGCGCCGCTTTTAGCTGAAGTGATAAAAATTTAATGCGTTTTTCCGCGCAAAATTGTCGAAAATCATCAAAATTTTTTGAAAAAATTTATCGTCAAAAGCGATTCTAGATAAAAGTAGACCGTATAAAAAGCTTAAAAACGCCATTTTGCGCGTTAAGAGCAAATTTTTGACCTATTTTTGGCGGTTTCCGAAAAAGTTAGGTAACCGCCCCCCTTAAGAAAATCCTAGATCCGCCACTCTTGCCTTGATTGGATTGGTCTCTTGCTAACTTCGGCCACTCCTTAATGAAATCTAGATAAAAATGAAGCTTACTAAATGGTTACTTTCAGGTCAGGCTTCAGCAGCTGATTAATGGTGCAGAGCCAAGAAGACGTGATGAAAGATACGTTGCTGTTGATCGAAATATCTTTAACGTTGAGCTGCGCTTGTCGGAAAGACGTCTGCTCGCTGCTGATGAGCATGCTTTAGTTGTTGAAATTGAGCAATACATGGCATATATTGCTTACTTGTTGTGATTTTTTGAACATCTGATTTGTTGTTTTACTTTTAAAAGATTAAATTAGTAATTACTGACATTTAATCGAATTAAAATTAATTAATTAATGACAAAAAAATTGCCTGCACATTGTTTTAATCATCTAAGGAAATGCTGCGGGATGATAATTTTCTGTTTCCTGCATGTTTAACAGTTTTCAGACTGACATTCTCGATGATTTACTCAGAAAATATATTAAATTACTGCAAAAAATGATACATAAGAAAATTATAAGAACCGAGAGGGTAATTAGATCTTTCAGGCGAAATTATTCTCGGTGGGTCTGCCTTTACATTACGGTCTAACGAGATTTTTTGGTCGGTCTCTCCTTAAAGTGAATATTCTAACACTGTTTTGTTCGGTAGGTATCGATAAATTGGGTTTAACGATATTTTTTCTGGTGGGTCTACTGGGGTTTTTTCGGTGAGGTCTAGCGGTACAGTTGGTCTAACGAGATTTTTTCGATGGTTCTATCGATAAATTCGGTCTAATAAGATTTTTTTCGGTGGGTCTAGCGGTACAGTTGGTCTAACGAGATTTTTTCGGCGGGTCTATCGATACAGTGGGTCTAACGAGATTTTTTTCGGCGGGTCTATCGATACAGTGGGTCTAACGAGATTTGTTTTTCGGCGGGTCTATCGATACAGTGGGTCTAACGAGATTTTTTTTGGCGGGTCTATCGATACAGTGGGTCTATCGAGATTTTTTTTCGGCGGGTCTATCGATACAGTGGGTCTATTGAGATTTTTTTCGGTGGGTCTATCGATACAGTGAGTCTATCGAGATTTTTTCCTGGTGGGTCTATTGAGACATTGGGTCTAACGAGCCGGTGGGTCTAACGATACAGTGGGTCTAATGATGCACAATCGTAGTAGACATAGTCCACGACGTCATTGCCATCGTCACCGTCACGATTCGGATTCCTCATCAGGTTCTGAGCATAGCAAGTCACACCTTGCTGATACTCTAAATCGTGGACCTTTCATGCAACAAATGCAAATTGCTATCGCAAATAAAAAATTTTTCAATGCGGATAAATCAGATATATGAGCATTTTTTGCAGAGTTTGAATCGCTTGCTGACACTTACAATATCCATAAATCGGTTCATGTCAAATTCATGTCATCATTTTTAGACCCCTATGCTTCGCGTCTATTCCGTTCGTTATCTGCTGATATAAGACAATCTTATATGAAATCGAAATATGCGTTAATAGCGGAATTTTGTCCTTTGGACACCGAAACGCTTTTCGATCGTTTTTTAGAACGTAAACAGCAGCCTAACGAATCGGTTAAAGCATTTTATCTTGCGATTTGTGAACAATTAATAAAAGCACAACCGCATCTTGAAATCGACTGTGATCATTTCAATCATTTGCTTCGTCATCAATTGAAAAAAGGCCTATTACCTGAAATATCAAAAGAAGCGTATCATCGTTCGCCAAAAGCATCACTGGCTGAATTCTTAGATAACGCTTCAAATGCTGAGTTCGCGAACAACAAATATGCGAATAAAAAAGCGTTAATGCCCTATGTATCGGTAACAGCCGCCCCTACAGGAGGCGCAATACCCAAAGATACATTTCGTGCATTTACCCAAAATGAGCCTGATCGCTCATTTCAGAATACATTTTATCATTCGTCGCGCGTTGAGAAACCACAAAGTTCTTCTCGTAAATATTGCACCTTTTGCAAATGCACAGGTCATGTCTACGAAGAATGTTTCACGCGTCAGCGACAACAAACATCTAATAATAATTATTATTCTGACCGTAATAGAAACAATTCTATGGCTCGCAATCGCAGCCAGTCGCGTTCTTTTATGCAGCAATATCGTTCGCCATCGCGTTCGAATTCGCAAAATCGAAATTATTCTCAATCTCGATTTCGTAACCCTAGTCAAAATCGCTCACCAAATTATGCGAATAATGATAATCGCTTCGGTTCGAGGCAAGCACGATCGAAGTTTTGGCAAAATCATAACGATTACCAACAAAATTCGCATGCCAATTATCAAAATTCGCATTACCATAATCGCTATTTGCACCAGTTGCAACAAAACGAGCCTTATGTTCAGTTTCCTAACGAACAACGCTCAACATATTATAATTCGAATTATCGTACTGATAATGTTGCTGATCGCCCATATGTTACATATGCCGCTAATCGCCAACCCACCATAAATTCGCCCCCACCACAGCCAACCCTTGCATCTCATGATGATGTAAACACGGTTACTGCAAAAAGGCTAGAAACAAGCACGCATTCTAACTTATTTGCGTCGCGAGAATTTCTCAAAGAGTATGAGTGCTTACAGCGTCGTCTCGCAATCTATGAACAAATAAATTCACCTCCAATTAAAACCATCGATTCGAATATTCCGAGTGTAAATCATGCTGGGACGAATCTGCCCACAATTCTCATTAATATTCATGGTGTAGATGTTCCCGCGCTCATAGATACGGGTTCTCAGGTCACCATGATGTCCACATCTGCATTTTTACGACTTGGTTTTAATCTACCACCTAAACAAATCTCTCAAGTTGTTCATGGTGTAGGTGAAATCACAGCAGTCGTGCGATACAAAGTAAAAATGACTATCACAATTGCTGATCATGCAATTCCCACGGTAGTATCTATTACAGATAATTTGCCGGAAGATATACTCTTGGGATTTGATTTTTGTGAATCCGCTCTAATGTGGATTAATCCTATCGAGCGTTGTGCATTTTTAAATGGCATAAAAGTTAAACTTTTATCACCATCCGAAAAAACTCAGCTACGCGCGAAAGCCAACACGACCACTTCTGGTGTTGTATGTGTTCATGTTTCGCTACCGGAGCCAGTAATCATACAACCTCGACACGAATTAATAACCCCAGGATATATAAGTCACTAGCAAAGAAAAATGCTCCGATGGAACAAAAAAGATGAATATACTTGGAATTGTGGATTATTATGGATGTAAAAGGAGGGGACTAGGAAAAATCTACCTAAAGTCGGAAAATCTGCTAAAAATCACACTTTCTCTAAGCAACGCAAAAAATCGATGTATATTCTGCGGCCAACAGATTAAAATAAATATTCAACCATAACAATGATTGAAACAGCAGCACGTTAGCTATGCAGTAGCTATGGGAAATGATATTAAGTAAACTAACAGTCTTCCAAGCCAATTGAATGAAATAGCAAACATCGAAGACAATTGAAGACATGGTTGGTTAAAAACAGTAGGAAACACGTAAGTTGACTTGAAACAGACTTAATGTAGATACACTAGCATGCCCGAAACGATTGTGTGCACTAATCAATCGGCTCCTGCTTTGCTTGCTATAATGCTCATAAAACAAAACAACTTTAAATACAATACCTCTTAGTTTTCTATCAATCAGGTGCCAGCAATTTAAAAAAGTAACCTTGATAGATTTCGTTTATACACTCTTATCTGAAACTTCGAACATTATTTAAAAAAGACACTTTTTTAGAGGCCGCAGAATATACATCGATTTTTTGCGTTGCTTAGAGAAAGTGTGATTTTTAGCAGATTTTCCGACTTTAGGTAGATTTTTCCTAGTCCCCTCCTTTTACATCCATAATAATCCACAATTCCAAGTATATTCATCTTTTTTGTTCCATCGGAGCATTTTTCTTTGCTAGTACACTACTTTTAATTAGCGTGATTTCAGTACATCAGTCAGTAAACACAATCAGTAACATGCCACAATAATGACAACAGTCCAGGAACGCGGAAAACAATATTGTTCTTAACATCAGCATTATCCTTTTTAAACAAGACAACCTTATTGACACCATCCATTTTCAAATTAAAACTGCATTAAGTTATTTCTTCTTAATGTGCAGTTCACTTATAATCAAGCACAAAAATTAAAACCAACGAATTCACATTGCAAATCCTCACTCAATCAATACACAAGCACAATGTGTTGTGAATTTTGAAATTGAAAACACCCAATTTTCAATTTTCAAATTGAAAATTGGATCAATTTTCAAATTGAAAATTGGCTGTTTGAATTTGCGATGAAGAAAATCATCAAAAGATAGTCACTTGGTTTATTTAAGCCGAGTAATAAAATAACGACCGTCCACCAATTCCAAACTAAACGCAACTAATCTGATCACTATGAAAAAGTTTTGAAAAATGAGCTTGCTAAGCGAGAGTTGTAAACCAAGAGAAACTTAAAGTTAAAACCTATCATTAAATTATGAGAGAATTATAAAAGATTTTAAACTTCAAGAAAATGGAAAAGGCGGGATGTTGGTAAATTAGAAGGCAAAGATTTTCGGCAAAAATTCAAAAACTTCACGCAAATATCAAATGTAAGGAACACTAACGCTTTGATTTGGTAGTAAAATAAATTTGTAGTATAAACTACATTTCAACAACAAATGATTAGTGCAAATTTAACACAACTACTAGGTGTAGAGAATACTAACAGTTTACGGCTTATTAATGTACATGATTACAATAAAGCTGTATATCTTTGTCGACTTCTGTGCACAGTAGTGTGATTGCTGGTTCATTTTAAACCACTTTTGCAGGCAATTTACATCAATTAAACGATAGCTCTCCATGTGCAAGATTTTGTGAAACATATTATAAACACGGCTAAGAAAGATTTAACTTTAATGCAACCCATTTAAGACAAAATTACATCTCTTCAATGATCTAAGGACACTTGAACATAATTTTTAAATCACTTTAGATTACTTTTGAGGGTAAACAAACTCACTTAATTGATGTCTCACATATGAATCCTTGAAAATTTCTTGACTTCAGTTACAAAGTCTCTGCAAGTCTATCGAATTAGGGTTAACACGTAACGTAAACTTTACACAAACACATAGCGTAAAGAATATTTTAGTCGGATTCGTAATTTTGATATTGCTCCGATATTTCTTTCAACATTTATGGAAAAATGAGTCTCCATAATGTTTTAAAGACAATAAACATTAGGTTTAAACCACTTTGCAATACTGCTGAGTGTAAGCAAGCGCGCCCAATTGACGTATATATTTCATTCCCTGTAAATTTTTATATCTCAGGAAAAAATTTCGATTTTTGCAATGCTATAGAACAAAGGCTAACATGCAGTGTAAAAAATTACTCGGATATTATGATCAACATTCATGAAAAAATTATGTCTCTACAATTGTCTAGGGGACATATAAACAATGAATGTAAACTACTTTACATCATTGTTGGATGTAAACAAACGCGCCTACGTGACGTCTCACATTTGATCCTTTGAAAACTTCTAGGCTCCAAGAAAAAATTAGGTTTCAGGAATGCTCAAAAACGAAGATAAATATAATTGTAGTGTAAACTTCATGTAAACACCTAGTGTAAAGAAGATTTTAGTCAGATTCGTAATTTTGATATTGTTCCGATATTACGATTAATATTTATGAAAAAATTAAGTCTACATATTGTTCTATGGGCAAACTAACAATTGGTGTAAACTACTTTACAACACCGTAGAGTGTAAACATATGCGCCAGACTGGCATATCAAATTTGATTCCTGGTCCATTTCTAGACTTGATAAACGTGTCCCTGACTCGTAACCGGAGAAGCAGGCAGAAAAAACAAGACAGAAACGCATTTAAAACTCCAAATTTTTGACTTTACACTCGCTAAATATTAATGTATAGACAATTTGCTTTGACATGCACCCGATATAAAGCACTTTATTTTTATTCTATTAGACTTATCCCGACTTCTGGACGGAGAAAGTGGCGAACAAAAAACGCAACAAAAACGTATTTTCCATCATTTAGAACACTGTAAACTTTAAAATTCCGTACCGAACTCCCCATTGAGTTTAAAGAAATTCGGTTTAGTACAATTTGTAGCTTTTAAATCGTAGTACATTCCTGTGTGCCAAAATTCTGTTGCAAAAATTATTTGGCATGATTTATCAATCAAACTTCGGAAAAAACGTGTTTTTTAGCCCATTTTTTACCTCTGATTTCGAACTTTACACCCCCATAAATAACTCAATATTGCGTTTTTTTAAATGCGGTTTGCTGCGATGTTTAGCCCCTGTGAGGCACTTTATTAATGCTGTCTTCGATTTGCACTGACTCATAAGCGGAAAAATTTGGCAGAGAAATCTTAGTTAAAATCCGTTTTTTTACACCATCCACTAGAGTGTAAACTTTAAACCCCAGGATCTAACTCACCATAGAGCATACAAGACTTTGCTTATATGCAGAATGTAGCCCTTGATCCGCTCTACATTTCTGTCAGAAAACATTTTAAAAACCTCATAACCGGAGTTAGTATCGGACATAGGAAGGTTGAAAACTCGACCAAAAAGTGCTTTTTCACCCCCAGATTTTCGCACTCTTTACACTGCCGTTCGATAAATAATGCGAATTTCAAAAAACAAAAAAAGTGTCATCTGTAGAATTCATCCCTCTATTATCCTATTCTGTTCAATCCTTCGAGTCATCAATACTCAGTTGTCCACATGCCGCAGTAAAAAGGTCCCAAAATTTGTCCTATGTTATAACGTTACACAAAAACTTCACACCTTCTTTACACAGTCAATTTTGAGTTTCAAGAAAAACAAAAAAACACGGGCAGCGAATTTTTTTATTATCTTTCTTTTAAAAAAACCGCACCTTCCAGAAGTGTCCCGTTATAGCTGTAGGGGGTGCCCAGGTGTTGGGGTACCCAAGTATATTATAGGTACGCGCTAACGCGCTACCTATGATGGTTCTTGCGATTTTGATATCGCTTTATTCGAACCAAATTCCGACTTCATGGAAAAAACATCACTTTTTGTTGCACCTTCTATAGTCGATGCATCACAACCTATATTTCCTGTTCGTGTGCGTAATATCTCTAAAGCGCCAATTCGCATCGATTCTGGCGATATTATTAATTCACTAATCACTGACGTTGAAGTTGTGTCTCATATCGCCAATTCAGACGATAGGACACCAGAACTTTTCTCGTCAATAAATAAAGCGTTAAACGGTTCTGCCGTTAATTCGCAACAACAACAACAAATTCGTGAACTTTGCCTAAAATACGATTCCATTTTCGCTTTAAAAAACGAGCCTCTTGGCCGGACCCCCTTGGTCAAACATCATATTGATACTGGGGATAATCCGCCAGTGGTTGGAAAAACGTATCGTGTCGAACATTCTCGACAAAATTCTATGCAAAAACTAATCAATGAAATGCTTGCTGATAAAATCATTCGGCCCACGACCAGTCCATGGGCAAGTCCGTTGTTTCTCAAAGGAAAAAAGGACGGTTCCCTAAGACCTGTCGTAGATTATCGCAGATTAAATGATGTAACTAAAACACAAGTATATCCGCTGCCTCAGCTCGATGATTATTTCGATACGCTAGGCTCAGTTGCTTATTTTAGTACATTAGATCTAAAATCTGGATACTGGCAAATTCCACTCGATGATAAATCTCGAGAAAAAACGGCATTCATATGCCCTGTTGGCCATTATGAATTTGAAGTGCTACCTTTTGGATTAAAAAATGCGCCCGCAGATTTCCAGAGACTAATGGAGCTAGTTCTCGCAGGTCTCAATTGGAAATCTTGCCTTGTTTATATCGATGATATAATCATTTTTTCGCGCACATTTGAAGAACATTTACAAGATCTCCAAAACGTATTCATCGCACTTCAAAGCGCAAAATTACGGGTTAAACCTGATAAATGTCATCTTGCTCAAGCCGAAGTAAAATTCCTTGGCCATAGCATTAGTTCGCTTGGCATTGCTCCTGATATGTCCAAAGTCACCGATTTAGTCGCATTTCCCGTTCCAAAAACGGTTAAATCTTTACAAAAATTCCTTGGCTTAGTCCAATGGTTTAAAAGAATTTGTTAAAGATCTGGCTAAAATCGCTAAACCTTTATTCCATCTTCTTCATAAAGGTGTTGAATTTTGCTGGACTGGCGAGCATCAAACTGCTTTTGAACTATTGAAAAAAGCATTCACTTCGCCTCCAATATTGCAACTACCTAAATTCGACGATGACCACCAATCTATTTTAACAACTGACGCTAGTAACTATGCGTTAGGTGCTATTTTAACACAAAAGCATTTACCGTCGAAATCTCGCTTCATTCTTAGCTACGCTAGTCGTGTGCTAAATTCTGCCGAATGTAACTATGCTACTTCGGAGAAAGAAGCGTTAGCAGTTGTCTGGGCAATCAAACATTATAGACATTACTTATATGGTACAAAATTTATTGTTGAAACCGATCACCAAGCACTAACTTGGCTTGTGAATGTAAAAGACCCATCGAGTCGATTACGTCGTTGGGGTCTCAAATTACAGGAATATGAGTATGAAATTGTGTACGTTCCTGGCGCATATAATTGTGCAGCGGATCTACTTATCACGACATCCTAAATATGATCATGCTGAACATAAATATAAACTCGAACGAAAATCTATCGTTAATATCGCAAATTTAGACTCAGAAGATTCTGAATCTGAGGACGAATCGGTCCCACCTGACCGACCACGCGATAATATTCCTAATTTACCATCTAATAATCCTAATACGCCCATTGACCCTACAAGTAATCGACCTCTACTTTTTGTGAGCGCATTCAGCTTACTGAAGCAGAAAAAGCTGAAATGCTAGCGCCTGCGCGATTACTCGCAGAGCAGCGCGCTGATGACGAATTACATAAAATTCGCATCGCATTGAATGATTTAACAACGAAAAAATATCGTGACGAATTTTTTATCATAAACGATATCATTTTTTGTCTTTTCCAACCAAAGCGTTCACCTACTGTCGTTCATCAGCTAGTAATTCCCAAATCACTACACTGTTAAAAAAAATGTTGTAATTACACAAAAAAGTTGTGAGTAATTGGCTGCCACAACTTTTATATGTCTTGGTTACACAACAATATTCTGTAGGTGCTACATAAGAAAGCAATCTATACAACAAAATATTATTGTGTCGAGCCAACGTAATTTGTTCTGTAGATCCAACACAACTTTCAAGCCTCCAGAATATCGATTTTTGGGCCCCAATCTGAAAGCTTTATTTAGACGCTAAATAACACACATTTGATGATAGGTATAACGCAAGCAAGAGGAATGAAAAAATGCACTAGTCAGTTTTCTGAACCAAATTCGTATCTTCTTGGCTAAAAGAACTGACTAATGAATTTTGACATCGGGCATATAATGCCACATTCGAAATAACAAATATTGAGCAAAAATTCACTAGGTATTCACACAAAACAATAACGATCAAGAGAAAATGCACAAAAACTTACATTACGACACCAAATTTAAGTAATGTAATATAATTCAAAATAAAGAGCAGCAGATTGTAAGAAAAAATAAAGTCGTAAATGTTTCAAGATTTTTTTTAGAGAACCGCAGTCTAAGTTTTTCTCATGCTCTGAAAATAGTCGCAAAAATCCAATATCAACATTTGAAATAATAATTTTTGTCAACTTTTCAATGTCTACTTTAAGCGTAATAATTTTACATCATTTTTCCAAAAATTCCCAAAATTTATGAAATTTTGCCTGAAAAATTGCTTATGCTATCAGAATTTCACTAAACATCAATTGGGAATGAAAAGCGATTAGTGCGTAGAATAGATTGAAGGATATCTTCCATTTTTAAGAGTCACTTTTGACATACAAATATGTCTTCCAGTCGGTTCAGGATAAAGAAAGTCAATATGCCAGAATCTTATTCAGCATGCAGCGTTGAAAAAATGTTATCAAAGCCCGACAGCTGCTAGTGAAGAGGAATCATGAGTAAGAACATTCGCAGTTGTAAAAAAGGTCATTAAAATAAGCTTGCCTTAAGAACAAATCAAGCAGTGCATATAAAATCACTTGAATAGTAAAACAGAATAAGGCAATAAAAGCATACATAACAAGATCCGATCAATTTGAGCTGAATACAGCCACACTCATATTGAAGTTGAGTAAATATATAGGTAATATAAATATATTACACTGCCAGTATTATCAATCTCTGAAAATATATATATAATCAAGAATTGGAAAACGCATAACACACGAACTGACAAAGTGTGCTCCAACTGCATTCACCACCTTTCGTTCCATCACAACTGAGAGTATGAAGGTAGGTATTTACCTACCCTTCGTCCTTCCATCTATCTTAGTACTGGTTACAATGAATCATGTTTTCAGCTATAAGCGGTCATATGCACGTCAATCTGAGCCTAATCAATATGCATCATAGCTTGTAGGCAGAACACAAAAAAGTTGTGTTGGATAAATAGACATCCGGATTGTCAAGTACCTACACAATATTTTTGTGTCCATGGAACAGATTTGTAGATTGGACACAAGTTTATTGTGCATGTACAACGATTTTTTTTTACAGTGTACGTCGTTTTATTTTGACCGAATTTCATGATTCCATTTTTGGAGCTCATTTTTCATCGCGTAAAATCTTGCCTGCCATACAAATGCGTTATTGGTGGCCGCGTATGGAAAATGATGTGATCGCTTGGTGTAAGAATTGTGATGTTTGCTTGCAACGCAAGGTCGCATTAAATTCTACATCTGTTCCTATGCAACCAATTGAGGTGTCTGCACCTTTTGAACTCATTGCATGTGACTGTTTGCATATGCCGCGATCATCATCCGGTAATGACCAAATTGTAGTTTTCATGGATTACTTTACCAAATACGTGGAAGCCTTTCGCTGTTTCCGACATAAAAGCTACAACTATAGCTAATCTCTTATTACACGAAATCATTCCACGTTATGGAGTTCCTAAACGATTTTTAACCGATCAGGGTTCGAATTTTACATCCGCCTTGATTTCGGAAGTTTGTAAATTACTCAACGTTCAAAAATCTTTACGACCCCATATCACCTTCAGTGTGATGGTCTCGTTGAACGTTATAATCGAACTTTAATTGATGGTTTATCCAAATTAAGCGCAAGAAATGAGTATGATTGGGAGCAATATTTGTCGTTTGCATTGTTCGCGTATCGTGCGACTCCGCAAGCATCAACAAATATCTCACCTTTTGAAATGCTATATGGTCGCGAACCAGCATTTCCTCTCGATATTTTACTCATAAATGATCTAACTATAAATCCAAATTTACCACCAATTGCGGAAAAGTATGTCATAGATTTAAAGCTTATGTTGCAAGATTTGCACGAAATAGCTTCTAAAAATCTAGCACAAGCACGTAAACAACAAAAAACGCAATACGATAAATCCGTCACCGAACATTATTTCGCTGTTTCGGATATCGTTTATCTTAATAATACTTCGGTGATAGATCCCGAAATTGGTAAATTATCACCTAAACGCGTAGGCCCGTATAGAATCGTGGCACTACCAACGCCTGAAACCGCAAAAATTGTATATGTCTATAATCCTTTAATTAGCCATCTCATTCATCGAAATAGACTTCTTCCAGAGCCTAAACTACCTTATTCGGATTTAATTGCCGAAAAGCACGCATATGTCCCTGGTGATTTTGTGTTGGTAAAGCTACCACATCGCCCTCTGGCTCCGGCTGTAGTCATAAGTTTTTCGGACTTACCGGGCCGGGAGAAGAGATTACGGGACTGCGCGCCGGTACGTTTATTAAATGGCTCTAAAACCGCACATACAATCCCATTATCTGACATTTCTCCTTTTGCTGAACCATGGCTGAGCAAGTTGCCAACAGCAAAGAGGAACTCTTGGAGTCAGTTGGTCAGCGATTTTAGTATAAAAGTCGCGAACCAGCCAATTTGAATGAATTTTGCACAGCAATGGAGGAAGTAGCTGCTGCTAAGCAGTTGAGCTTCCCTAATCCATTGCCGCAAATTTGATTCATTCTATTTTATTTTTGGGAAACGATTCTCAATTCTTTAATTATCAAAAATTAATTTTTTTTTCTGGGATTGGGAACCCCTTTTCAAAAAATTTTTTTGGGAGGTATTTTGATTTTTGAGGAGGTATTTCGACTTCTGGGGAGGTTCATACAAACCCCCAAACCTCCCAAACCCCCAAACCCCCAAACCCTTCAAACACCCAAACCACCCCCACCCCCACGCCCATGTGTGAATGCAAGCAAGTGCCGCGTAAAGTACGCAGGCACGTTGTCAGTTTGGAGATTTCTGCCCAAATCGAAATCAGAAAAACGAGGATGGTTATCGAGCAAAGATTTGGAGATTTCTGCCCAAATCGAAATCAGAAAAACGAGGATAAAGATTTGGAGATTTCTGCCCAAATCGAAATCAGAAAAACGAGGATAAAGATTTGGAGATTTCTGCCCAAATCGAAATCAGAAAAACGAGGATAAAGATTTGGAGATTTCTGCCCAAATCGAAATCCGAAAAACGCGGATGCGATCGTCGCCCCATCGACCAGCAGTTCGTTTTCCGGATGTGGATTCCCGGACTTTTATCGCGTTGTGTTAATTTTTTCATTATTTCTCTCAATTTTCTCCTGCATTATGATCTTATGTGCCTTACAATCTAGTGTTTACAATCCTATTTGCTCAATATCAAAGCGATATTGTTGTTAAGATATCGCAACTCTTTAACGGACAAGGGTTCAAACCCAATCTAAAATATTTCATCTTAAAATTTTTTCCTACCCCGAGGACTGAAGGAATGGATAAAAGTTATCAAACCGTGCGAAAGTCCATTGCATGGTTGTTGACCATAATAAACCATGACGTTTATACACGATGTTCGTGTTCATGACGTGCCTACGTCATTATTCGTTTTATTAAAACGTCTGGCCGTGAGGATCGTAGATACGATTGCTTATATTGAGGCGCACTCAGCCGCCGTTTGTTTTGGAAAATTCGATACTGCGTTTCGAATTTTTTCCGAAACGTGGGGGAGTGTAACTACGAGAGTTACACGGTTTGGCGAACTTGCCTTAGCAGTTCGCGGTAGCCACTCACATAGCCAATACTAGTAGCTATCTACGATAGTGCACTGTGGGCTATGCCTTCGGTCTTCCCACTTTATCCCTAATTTTTATTACAAAATTCTATTAGATACTTGTCCGGTAAACCAGAGTTACGTATATGCTAACATCAGTAATTTGCTTTGTAAGAGTTATTGAATGTACGATTTCATTGCATTATTATGATCATTTTAGTAAAACGCGTATATTGTATTATTTTACGTTCAGTTCTATTTTTTGTGAGCGTCGATGGACGCCAACGTTCGTGTTCCATATTAGTTTTTACATAACCTATAATATCGTTCAGTTCTATTTTTTGTGAGCGTCGATGGACGCCAATTGAGACATGTAAATTTGGCATTTATAAATTGGTCGATGTTAGTGAGTTTATTGTATTATATGGCAGTGTATGATTTTTTCTTAAATATATTGGTCGCCTTTACATCGTCGAGGACTTCTATTTATAGTGGAAAGGAATGGTGAATACTGTTTAATTATTTATTTCGCTCAAAATTCAATAATCTTTTCTCAACTCTAAAATTAGCCAAAAACTTTATTTAATTATTTATGATGATTGACCAGATGAGAGCTCGTTGTTGCTGTATTTAAAGTTCATTGTGCTACCTACATTAGGAACCAAAAACATTTCAAGACAAGTGTAAACTAAGAAAATAAGTTAATTTATCAACTTGAGCTGGGGTGAGATAGGTCAACTGACCTGGCGGCATTCCGGGATTTAGGTAGGTACGAGTGTTAGGATTTAGGGCGTAGCTGCTGAGACTCCCGACGAAAAGCGGTCAGCAATATTAGGACTGAGGGAGTCGAAGCCGTAGGTCTACAAGGGTCCAGAGAATCGAAGTTGTTATTTGACTACGCGATTGGGACCAGCGCTAAGAGCAGATTTAGGTACCTAAGTAAATCCCGAAGGTGAATACATACAGTAGTGTGCAAAAGTTTAGGTACACATTAAAACGTGGTTAATTATTATGCGCAACTTTAAATGTCTATATTTACACGACCAAAACAGTTTACATCGAGTTTAAAGTAGCGTCTAGGACATCTTTATCTGCTGATTTCAATCATGTAAGACTTATTCAACGTGGTTAATCAGTTGCGAGTTATTATGGGTCGAAAAAAGCTATTTCGCCTACAATGCGTGCTAGGATAGTATCCATGTCCGAAGACAGTAACTTGTCTGTGCGAGTCATCGCGGAACGACTGGGCATTAGTCCAAATGCGGTGCAGAATGCCCTAAAAAAGTACAAATTTCGGGGTCTTACAATGATTCTTCACGTTCTGGGCGACCTCCAAGAATTACTCGGCGTCAATTGCAATTTTGAAACGATTGTCACTAAGTGATAGAAGAAGGACTGCTCTGGACTAAAAATGAACTAGCATTAACTGTAGTACGATAAACGCTAACACCGCCTAATGCTAGTTCATTTTTTAAGTCCAGAGCAGTCCTTCTTCTATCGCTTAGTGAAAATCGTTTCAAAATATGCAATTGACGCCGAGTAATTTTTGGAGGTCGCCCAGAACGTGAAGAATCATCGTAAGACCCCCGAAAGTCTGTACTTTTTGAGGGCATTCTGCACTGCATTTGGACTAATGCTCAGTCGTTCCGCGATGACTCGCACAGACAAGTTACTGTCTTCGGACATGGATACTATCCTAGCACGCATTGTAGGCGAAATAGCTTTTTTCGACCCATAATAACTCGGCAACTGATTAACCACATTGAATAAGTCTTACATGATTGAAATCAGCAGATAAAGCTGTCTTAGACGCTACTTTAAACTCGATGTAAACTGTTTTGGTCGTGTAAATATAGACATTTAAAGTTGAGCATAATAATTAACCACGTTTTTAATGTGTACCTAAACTTGCACACTACTGTACATCCGTTTCTATGTTGATTTTGTAGACATAGAGCGGATCCTCATGGTATTTATAATTGTGGCGGGGCCCCCGGGGGGCCCGGGCCCTGTGCGGCCGCACACTCCGCACATGCCTAAGACCGGGCCTGTTAGTGACCATCGGGGTTAACCCTATGTAACTCTTTGGATTTCTAACTGAGAAAGGGTTAAAAAAGGGTGAGTAAGTACATAGGACAAAAACCGTCACAATCTCAGTGATAAAACTCTGGAATTGAAAAAATTTGCGATGAATTGTCCTATTGTTATATTGTCTTTGTCTTATAATTATTCTATTTCGAATTGCTAACGTACATTGGTATCTCAGGCTTTTAATTACATAGGTACTTTCAGTGGCGGATCTAGGATTTTACTAAGGGGGGGCGGTACCCCTAAGGGGGAGCGGAACCCTGACTTGGGCGGAAAAATTAGCCGTTTTAACCCAAAAATCGCTAAAAATCGCTCAAAAATGCTTAATTTTGCGCACTATTTTGGGTCAATGGGGAGGGGAGGCGGTCGCCCCCGCCCCCCCTAAATCCGCCCCTGGGTACTTTATATTATAGTCTGTTTCATTTAACTTTGAGGTTTTTGAAAAAGTTTGAAGCTACTACAAAAGTATTTAAAAGTAATACAATAAATATGATATTCTACAGTATGTCGAGTCATAAAGAGACGTACATATGTATGCTTGTTATAAGCGGCATTACTGCATTTAAAGTTCAAACCGCTTTTGTATCCTGATTCTTGCGGAAAAATTCAAAAGAAAACCGCAAAGTTAAATGAAACAGACTATGTCTTCTGGGGTGGGGGTCTGGCTTGCGGATTCTGATGTGGTTGTAATGTATAGTCTTGTAGGAATCTCACAAAACTGGGCAGACCCGAAGGTACGCCACTGATCAGTTTTCGGTCGCTTTTGCGAGCCGAACCAGCGCTCAAACAAAAACGAGATCGGCTGAGTTTTATGCCCACCCGAAGCATAAACTCACAGGTAAACACCCGACTGCAGCGCCGTTGAAAAGGCAGCGTGCAATACCGATCAAATGCAACACCAAGAGAACAACACATGTGCTCGATCGATTGGTGAGCATAATTGCCTGGTGAGCATGGTAGGCATACCGATAGCCCGTCTTAGCTCGTCATTGGCTTGCCTGGTGAGCATGGTAGGCATGCCGCTATAACCTGTCTTTGCTCGTCATCGGCTTTAATGCCTGTTGGGGTATTAACTTCCCGTCATAGGCGTTTGAACCGGAGTTCAAAGGCGTGTAACTACTGACAGCAGTTACAGTCTGTTTCATTTATCCGAGAGGTTTTTCAATAAATGTTTCCGGAGGCTACAGTAATCTTTTTTTCTTATTTACTGTAGGTCGCTAGATCTCACTGTAGCTACATACGTAGCAAAGAAGGGTTTTTCAATTACATTTTTTTGCGGCATAGTCAATTCTCGTTTTCCAGCAGATCAATCAACTTACAGATAAAATCACGCATTCAGCTTATCCTAAGTTGACATTTTAAACTCAATAGACTAAGATGCTAAGAAACCCCGTGAACTTCCGCATAGCTCTGGTGGTAGAACGTCCGCTTGTCGAAGCAAGCCGGGTTCAATTCCTGCCGACAGCTTTTTATTTAGCGCACTTACTGTAGTATGTCCCAGCGCTGATTGAATGCCTAAATTATGGTCGGATTAGTGCATTTAAAATGGAAGAATTCCAGCCACTCGCCCTCACTGAGCTGATTTGCCCAATTATAGTAAATCGTCTTGTTTCGCTTACTGTAGCCCTTAGAAAATTGACTAAAAAGCTCTCGAATAAATGAAACAGACTATAAGTTGGGGCTTGCTGACTTCAAATGGGAATTTTTCATCGAAGCAACTTTAATAAAAATGCACAATTTAAAAGAATAGTCTATTTTGAGACAGTTTTTTGAGTGCCAAAAAGCATGCTTTGTTAATTATATAAATACAGTACCGCTCAGAAATAACCGCCCTTTGCGTTCGTGAACGGTTCGCGAACCGTTCACGAACAGTGACAGGGACTTGACATTTTAACGTCAATTTTTATTGTGTAGCAGGGTAATCATTTATTTCAGACCAGCATCCATAGAACCAACGAGCTATACACAGAGTCTGCATCGCTCATGTCATGAATCTTGCCTTGCGAACAAAAAATGATAATTAACTTGTCCGCGAACCGTTCGCGAATGGTTCACGAACCGTTCGCGAATATTAGGCGGTTATTTCTGAGCGGTACTGTAACTGTTTTAAATAGATTAAAAGGGTTAGAGTTAACTCTAACCCTATTAACTTTTTCGAAATGGGGTGAACCCTAACCCTAACTCAATTGTAATTCGCTAACTAACGCTAATTGTGTCGCAGATCGCATCTTTTACACATTTTTGAATGTTCAAATACGTTTTTTCCATTGGTTTTCAGTTTCATGCAAAGTTAATGACATAATTCTCATGTTCTCAGCTACCAAAAATATATGTTCTTATGGATCGTTGTTATCTCATGTCATAACTATATTTTCGATCTAGTCCTTGGTAATTCTCGGGTGCGTGACCCCTTGGTAACAGGAGGGCTTATGCAGCTACCGTACACATTCTGTAAGCAAAGATAAATGGTGGATATTGCGCCGTTCATAAAACTTTTTATAAATGTGTAAGAGTCTCAAAAAACTGGGCACACCCGAAGGTCCGCCGGACCGCCACTGATCAGTGTCCGGTCGTTTTCGTGAGTCGAACCAGTGCTCAAACAAAAATGAGATCGGCTGAGTTTACACCCGACTGCAGCGCTGTTGAAAAGGCGGCGTGCAATACCGATGGAATGCAACACCAAGAGAACAACACACAGGCTATAGCCCGTCATAGCTCGTTATTGGCTTGCCTGGTGAGCATGGTAGGCATACCGCTATAGCACGTCTATGCTCGTCATTGGCTTTAATGCCTGTTGGGGTATTAACTTCCTGTCATAGGCGTTTGAACCGGAGTTCAATAGGCGTGTAACTACTGACAGCAGTTACAAATGTAATCACAAAAGCTTCTCTAACCAAATGCGTTGTATGTAGTTATCAAAAAAAGCAATTTTGAAATTAGTGATCAAGTGTTGATGCCTATTTCACAAAACCTTGTTCATGGAAATCAACTTTATTGCCCAAGCAGCTACATATAACTATGTACTATGTACAGTATTATAGCTATATGTACAAAAGTGGGTCCTGTAATTGAGAAGTGCAAAAACTGGGCAGGTCCGAAGACCCGCCACTGGCCAATATTCGGTTGCTTTCATAAGCCGAACCAGTGGTCAAATACCCAAAAATTGCGCTATCCAATCCGGAGAGCGCAAGGCAATTAGCTGATCCCAACTCCGAACTGCAACAACGAGTAGTCGGAAAAGATACGAGTAGCCCATCCGAACAACGGACACGAACTGACAGGAATGGTGCCTACATACGATACAGCAAAAACGAGTTGACGGGAAAGCTACGATTGTTCCTATGTACTGGAGCTGGCAAGATAAGACAAGAAAATATTTATTGTCCAGAAAAATGCACGAAATTTGGTAAAACACGAATACATGATGAAACAGCGAAAGCTAAAAATAATTATACGAAATTCTTGACATTCTATCTAAGCATTCGTAGTCAAGAGCTCTTTATCTGATCCTATCAACTGAAACGCATCGTATTTATGTGTCCTGCTAATACATAGAAATTCCATTCCTTTGTTATTAGTTGACAATTAGGTATATTTTCTAAATGTCTACAAGTTAGAATGTTTTTGTATTGATGGATAATCATTCTGTGTACTGTGCATGGCAAAATTTTCGGCGGCGATTGACTAGCGTTCAGTAGTGTTGCCACTTGCCAGGTTGGCGGTTTTCCTTCCGTCTTCACAGTTTCTTGATTTTTTAGAAGTTTTTCACTCCTATGCTTAACCACAGGGTGGCAGTTTTTTGAAGAGCCCGTGGCGGCTAAACTTAAAAATATGGTACTTTTCGAAAAGGAGCAAAACGAATATGGAATGCCAAAATTTTTTGCCAAAATGGTAGAACATGATAAATTGGAGCGCGGAAAAAAATTTACTGAAAAACTGAGCCATACTTGCAAAGTTGCAGGCAACTCTCTATGTGAGTGTTCGGTGGGACGATTAAAATGCTCGATCTAAGGACTTACACATTTGTCAGAAATAAATAATATGGGCTGAAATTACGGGAGGAAGCATAGCAATGAAGGAGAAGAAAGAAAAAAGGCGCGAAAAGCTGTTTGAAATTTTAAAAAACTTGAAAAATGTTCATATTTTTGCGCGTGTTTTTTCGGTTTTACTTGACAAGATATACAAAAATCTAAGTTTCTGCTTCTACATACTTAGGCTTAGGCTTAGTATATCTGAAAAGGTGTTTGAAGCTGCTAAGGTCGAGGTCGCTCCCACTCAGGTCGATGCATAGATGCTTAGGTCGATGTATAGATGCTTAGGTCGATGTATAGATGCTTAGGTCGATGTGTAGATGCTTAGGTCGATGTATAGATGCTTAGGTCGACGTAAATTGGGTATCTGCATGTGCTTCTGCATTCGGCTGTTTGAATCTTCAAATACTTAGGTCAAGAAGATGCTTGCTCAGGTCGAGAAGAGGCTAATTAACGAAACCAGGGATGGAAAAAAATTTCGAATTTTGGTTTTTTGGGTTTTTTGTGGTTTTTTTTTGGTTTTTTGGGTTTTTAAAAGGTTTTTTATGGGTTTTTTCTAATAAAATTCTAGCTCGAGCTATAGACAGTAGCTGAGAATACTTCAACAGCTTCAAGACACAACAAAACAAGTAAACAACAACTTTATTCAGCTAATACACAAAATTCAGCAACAAAATTGGTCATTCACACATCACAAGCACAATCCATGCTGTGTGAGCAGAATGAAAAATTGGGCAGAGCAATTTTTAAATGCATAATATTGAAATTTCTTCATAAATTCTGCTCTGCTTCAAGAAAAAAACAAAAAATTTGCCATATTAGTAGAAAAATCCATGCTACATTGCCACATAGCCTTTATTGGGCGGCTTTTCTCATTTGAAAAATATATATACTATAGGAGAAAAACAGCAACAGGAAGGAGGAGAGGATGAGAATGGATGGACACTCAACCTCGTGCATCGCAAGCAATGGTAAAAGGAACAACCATGATGCAAAAAACATTGACAATACTAGAGCTGTGCCGGGGCCGCCTTTTTTGCCGGGGCCGGGGCCGGGGCCAATAAAAGCGTGCTTTACCATGCTCATAGTACGACCCTGCCCTACCCCTTATATGTACCTATGCATATATTCTTGCTTGTAGATATGCACGTCAAGCGTTAATATTTGTTGGGATTACAAGATATAACAGAACATGGGCATTGGGGGATCTAGGATCTAAACCCCCCAGAATTCACATTCTCCCCCCTAACAAAATCCGCTAGACCCCCCAGAAATTGATTTTCAGAATTTTTCTGTTTTTCTGCGGGTTTTTGATGCTAATGGATAGCTCTCATTGAGAAACGCGAGAAAACGGTGTTTTTTCGCTCTACCATATATTATCAGGCACTTTTTGACTTTGAAAAATTTTGGACCCCCTAGAATTTTTGAGCTGCCCATGTATGGATTTAACTCCTCTGACATGGATGCGTTTCTCAATGTGCTTTACTTTGCTTTTTTTAGGCTTATTATTCTATTTGTTCTGATAGACGTAGCTGTCTGCTACCAAGCAAGCTGGAAATGCTCGTCTATATGAATTGCAATTTAAAATATGTCAATTTTGATTATTAACTAGAAATTTTCAGCAATCTGACATAGTGAAATAAAGATTTGAATTAGCAAGATCTGTGGTTTGCTTGAAATTGAGTTTGAAGGTAAATCTGCCCAAAACATTATCAATTTTCTACATTATAATCAACTCTAACATTGGCCCCGGCCCCAGTGCCGGGGCCAGCCTGGCCCTGGCCCGGGGCCGGGGCCTAGGCCCTGACGCCGGGGCCGGGGCCTGGCCCCGGCACAGCTCTAGACAATACACAGTATTTAATTCCATTACAAATAAATTCTTAACCTGTGGATAAAAAACCCAAAAAACTCAAAACCCAAGCATTTCTTGCACCCAAAAAACCCAACTTCAAAAAACCCAGCCTTGCCAACCCTGAACGAAACCCATAGCTTTTGTAATATTGATCATAGACGGATGAAATTTTTTCCGTGCTTTCTTTCAACATGTTCAAGTACTGAGCGAAAAAAATCGCTTTTCTGAAGTTTATTTCTTAGTATTCTGAAGGTACCATATTCTTGAGTTACTCCGCCCGTGGCAGTTGTTTTGGGTGCTTCCATATACTTTGTGCAGGGGATGGCAGTTTTTCTCAAGAATTGTGGCAGTTTTTGAAATATTGACCTGGCAGCACTGGATTTGACAATATTGAACTTTTTCTGCAATGCTTTTACCAAAAGTAAAATATTTGTAATGCAAAAAATAAAATAGTATTTTGCATGTAGTGTTTAGCATTCTTAGGCAGTAATTATTTGCAGTCAACTGCAGATAATATAGCACACAATGTAAAATTATATGCAGTCAAAAACCAGCAGCCTAGGCTGCAGGTAATATAGCACACAACGTAAAATTATATGCAGTCAAAAACCAACGGCCTAGACTGCAGGCAATATAGCACACAATGTAAAATTATATGCAGTCAAAAACCAGTGGCTTAGACTGCAGGTAATATAGTACAGAATGTGATATTATATGCAGTCAAGTTCAATGTTTATTGATATGGGAAGCTGGCATTTTGCTTGCATTTTAACCTGTAGTAGATGGTTTTAGAAGGCACTTTTATTTGAGATGGCCTGGCAGATTTGCTTCCTCAATAGGGAATGTTTTTGCACTGCATGGTTAGCAGCTTCAATAGCTGCCCATCCACCCATTAGCGCATTTTGGTAGGCCAGTGTAAGCTCTGGTCCTGCACGATAGATATTGCGTAGCTGTTGTGGTTCTTGTCCTCATTCTGGGGAATTGTTTGAATTTAGTTAAAATAAAATTATACTGCAGATGCATATGATACTGGAAAAAATGGTGTGCGGCAACAGCAATTGCTTGCGGATTCAGATCAGTGCCAGACATTGGCTAAGCCTAAAGCATAAATAGAGAAAAAATTGCTCCGCTCGCTTTGCTTGCTCCACAATTTTTCTCCATTCATCTCAGGCTTAGTCCATGCGCTGGCATCAATGTGAATGCTCATAACTAAGCCTAAGCCTAAGACATCAGTAACCCAGCTCAGTCACAGTCCCCGCCGCTTCCAAGACTTCTCCGAAGCATTCCCAAATGCTTTTCAGAATCCTTGTTTTACATTGTTGAATAAACTTTGAAGCATTTCATTTCCATTAAAGTGAAACAATTCCCCAGAATGAGGACAAGAAAAGCAACAGCTACTCACTATCTATCATGCAGGACCAGAGCTTTCACTGGCCCATCAAAATGCGCCAATGGGTGACTGGGCAGCTATTGAAGCTGCTACCCATGCAGCGCAAAAGAACTTCCCCTATTGAGGAAGCAAATCTGCCATACCATCTCAAACAAATGTGCCTTGTGAAGCCATCTACCACAGGTTAAAATGTGAGCAAAGCGCCAGCTTCCCATATCAATAAGCATTCAACTTGACTGCATATAATTTCACAGTGTGTGCTATATTACCTGCAGTCTAGGCCGCTGGTTTTTGACTGCATATAATTTTACATTGTGTGCTATATTACCTGCAGTATACAGTCTAGGCCGCTGGTTTTTGACTGCATATAATTTTACGTTGTGTGCTATATTACCTACAGTCTAGGCCGCTGATTTTTGACTGCATATAATTTTGCATTGTGTGCTATATTATCTGCAGTCTAGGCCGCTGGTTTTTGACCGCATATAATTTTACATTGTGTGCTATATTACCTGCAGTCTACAGTCTAGGCCGCTGGTTTTTGACTGCATATAATTTTACATTGTGTGCTATATTACCTGCAGTCTAGGCCGCTGATTTTTGACTGCATAAAATTTTACATTGTGTGCTATATTACCTGCAGTCTAGGCCGCTGGTTTTTTACTGCATATAATTTTACATTGTGTGCTATATTACCTGCAGTTGACTGCAAATAATTACTACCACATTCATAACTTACATCAAGGAGTTATCTGCATTAATATTTTTATTCTTGTACGTCCTAGATAGCACTGGCGTAGCCAGTGGGGGGGGGTAGGGCCTCTAGGGAAAATTTTTGAATTTTTCTGAAATGAAGCTATGCGCTTGCGTAACACTGTTCTGCAACGATTCGTTGAGAATAAATCAAAAAATTCGCGCCTCTCGCCGATTTATTCTAGTTTTGGCGATTATTTTAACCTAATGGCAACAAACGAAGAACTATGAAGCGTTTGTCGCTATGAGAAAATGAAGTACGTAACTTGCAAACATTTCTAGTCAATAGAATTTCAAAAGTATGGAGAAAATTCGTGCGCTTTGAGCAGATAGCATTTTCAAAAGCTGATTAGCATAGGGAACATGACAAGTCTACAAAAGATTCGCACCTCATGCGTTTTTGTAATTTTTTAGTCATTCTGGCATGGAAATATCAGAAAATTTTCGCGCTTCTCGCCAGTCTGTTTCATCTATTTATCATCTGAATTAAGGATCATGATTTGGACGATTTTATGAAAATTTTAACCTTAAATTTCAAAATTTTAGTGCTTAATTTTGCAAAATTTTCCGCGGCCCTGCCCCAGTCCCTGCTGAGGGGCGCTTTGGCCCGCCAAACCCGACCACCAAGTTCCAAAAGAGCTTTTCCGTTGCATTCTCTGTAATCTAAAGTTCTACCCAAGTATTAAAACTTGCAAAGTGTGCAGCATTAATTGTGGAAATTTTCAAAAAAAAATTTCTTCGCATTTTATTGTTGTCGGACGATTTGAATAGTCGAAATAGGCATTATTTCACGTGTAAGACGCATTTTTATTAGTTTTTATGGACTTTTGATATAAAAACATTTTCGGACCCCTGGCAAAAAATCCTGGATAAGCTTATGCCTATTTGCGCCGATTTCTTCTATCTTTTTGGCAGTTTCTATCGTTTTATTGCAGTAAAAGTCAGAAAAATTAGCGCTTCGAGTGCATAATAAGCATTTTTTCCGTCAGAAACATAGAAAAATTTCAATGAAAAAAAATTAATTTTTTTATCGCTCAAATTGTGGAGTACGATGTGAAAAGCCTAAAAAACGCATTATTTAATGTTGATTATGTCGACTTATCCAAATTTTTTAGGGCGAGCTTGAATAGTCATTTTTATGACTCGCTTGTCGCCTTTTGCTGTACGCTTTTACTTTATTGACCGTACCTTTTATTTTTTTCTTGCATCCTTCGTAATTTTCGCGTTTTCAGCAATAGATTATTTCACTTCACTTCACTTAAAGGCCCCGCCCGTTTGTATGGGTTTTTAGACGAAAAAAATTTTTTGGATTCCTCTCGCGAAAATCCTAGCTACGCCTATGCTACATAGTGTGGTAAATGACAAGCCAGGGTTGGCCAATCTCTAATTTAAAAGTTTCGAAGTTTTGATTTTTGAATTTTGTATGGGTTTGCGATGGGTTTTTTAGAGGCTTTTCATTGACTTTAAGGGTTTTCTGGTGGTTTTTTGTTACTTGAGCGGGGTTGGAAAAAGCTGAAGTTTGAAAACTACAATTTTATTTTATTTTTTGATTTTTAGGGCTTTCAATGGTTTTTACGCTTTTTTAATTGTTTTATAAAGGTTCCAGATTCGTCCGAATATTACATTCTTAAATGGAAGTGCTAGAACGCTAAGAAATTTATCACGAACCAGTAGACTAGGCTTTTTTATGTAAAAAAACTGAAAATCGAAAAATTTTCTCAATTTGTTACCTATTCAAAACACTGTCTTTTTGTACGAGTCTCTTTGTACATGTTCAAAGATCTCCGGAAAAGTCTTTGTACGGGCGAAAAATTTTTTGTACGTATAGTAAATAGATATACTAATAAACATACACATTTTTACGTACTACTAGATTGTTATCCGTGACCCACACGCTTAAAAAAAGTGTTACCTTGTCCAAAATTCAGCTGGTTATATTGATTATTTTCATGAGTCTTGGGTTAAATTTACACATGAAATTCGACTCAGTAAGCTAAAATAACTTGTTACACGATCAGAAATAATACAGCGATTGCAATATACTGACTGAATCTCATAATAGACACGAATTTGCTTATGAATTTATTCAACGCAAAGATAGAAAAGTCAACTTCATCTTCAAACGGCAGAAAAAAGTGCAAAGTCGTTTAATGGTTTTTTCTGCATAAAATCTTCATAAAGCAGCAGAGATAGATGTAAAAGATGCTTAAATCTGTACAATGATGCCTAAAGATAGATTTTATAGTGTGTAATGTCTGCGTTTGGAGCTAAATAGAATGTAATTATGATACCGGAAATTTACTGAAATTTGGCTAAAAAATACTCAAAAAGCGTTAAAACTACTATAACTTTGCCCCAAAAAGTCTTTGTACATTGAACAGAAATGGGTCCGAAAATTCTCGTACGAGCCTCAAAATCTTTGTCTCGTACAAAAAAAAGCAGTGAGTCAAAATATAAAATTAAATTTTTTTTCGATCAAAATTTCTTTTCTTAGATAAAGCACTTGATACTCCTAATGAGAATACAACGAGAAAAGAACGGCCTATGCAGGCCGGTGTCCAGGATTTTGTTTTGAGGGAGAGGCAGGATGAATCTAAAAAGACGTTTCACGATCACTAGAAGTGCACATTTTGTAAATTTTGCTACGCCAGACGTTTCAAAAATGGTGAGAATTATAGGCGTGGCCAGGATTTTTCTAGGGTAGTTCGAAGATTTTTTACCTTAAATAAAAGTCGATAAAAGCGTATAAAAATACATCCTAGGTGTGAAACAATGCCTTTTTTAGATTTTCCACATCATTCTGCAACAATTAAAATGCATGGAAAACAATTTTTTCGAAACTTTCACAGTTAATGCTTCACACGTTGCGAGTTTTAATACGCGGATACGACCTTAGATTAGAGAGAATTTAACGTAAAACCTCTCTTTCCGGGCTAGGGGTCTGGGGTGGCGCGCTTAAGCGCCCCCCCAGCGGGGTCCAGGGCGAGCTTTGGGAAAATTTTGCTAAATTAGCACAGAAATCTTGAATTTTAACTCTAAAATTTCTATGAAATCATCCGAATCTTGGTCCCAAAATTAGCTGATAAATAGATAAAATAGACTGGCGCAAAGCGCGGACGTTTTCTGACACTTACCTGCCAGAATGAGTAAAAATTCTTAGAATGCATGAGATGCGAATCTTTTGTAGACTTGTCTTGTCTTGTTGTCAATTGTCATGCTAAGCAGTTTTTTAAAGACGCAATCTATACAAAGCGCACGAATTTTTTGCATACTTTATTGACTAGGATGTTTGCAAATAGGTCATCTTCTCATGGCGGCAAACGCTTTTTAGTTCTGTGTCGTCACTAAGTTAAGATAGCGTAACGCAACCACATAGCTCCTTGTCGAAAAATTCAATCCCAATGGGAAATCCCCCGCTGGATACGCCAGTGGTGGAAAAATGCAAGGGACACCACCTCTCCTAGGGCTTTTGGCATACATGTAACAGGGGGATGGGGATCCTCCCACCCAAAGTCGGAATCGGACGTACCTCATTCCCCAAGCCAGAAAATGTTCGACCCCCTCCCGATTTTTGGAAAAAATCGAATTTTTGCCGTTTTTATGCGCTTTTTGGTCGGTTTTGGCCAAAAATTGGACGTCATTTCCCCCTAACAATGGCCGAGACCATACATGATCTTGGGGGTGGGGTTTCACTCCCCGCAGAATCATTTTTCACCCCCCCCCACAAAAATTTTTCACCCCCCAGAATTGGCGATTTTTCAAAAGTTTCCTAAACTTACCTGAAAATTGGTAGAAAAAGTGTCATTTTAAGGGTTTTTGGCTATCTATTTGCTCAAAATCGCCAAATTTTCGGCGCTTCGCGCCATATATTCATGTTTTAAGCGATATATTGGTCAATTTATTCGACTTTTTTCGAAATTTTTTTTCATGATTTCATGCTCTAGAAGGATAGAGTATCGTCAGAAACGCCAAAAAATGATGTTTTTTAACGCGTACCGGCCATTTTCGGGCCCAAAAAAGACTTTAGGTTTTCACCCCCCCAGAATTCCCATACTGTGCATGTATGGCCGAGACCCCCAAACTTCGAGTTGCTACATGTATGGTTTTAGAGGTCTGGGGTGGCGCGCTCTAATGCCCCCTTCCCCAGCAGGGTCCGGGGCAGAGCCCCGGAAAATTTTGTAAAAAGAGCACTTAAATTTTGAATCCCAACGTTGAAATTTTTACAAAATCAGCTCAATCACCTTGTTGAATTCACCCTAAAAACGGTCAAAGTTCATCAGAAAACCCATAAACATCACCAAAAAATAGTTGTCATCCTTGCTTCTTGAATAAATTCATTTTTTGCTTAAAACCTGTAAAGAAAAGAAGACATAGATGCGAAATACGCTTCAGGTTGTATAAAGACTGTATAAAGACTGGCAAATAGTGTGCTTAAATCGCGCCATTTGGAATAAATGGATTAGCGATTTTTGGCTTAAAAAGGCAAAGGGGAGTAAAGAAAAATCATTCTCAGCTTTCATTTCGGGGGAAGCACGTGCCCCCTCTATCTCCCTGGTTACGTGCCTGGGCCTATGGAAGCAAATTCTAAATTTTCCCTTGTTTAATTAATAAAAAAATACCTATCTGTAGAAAATATAGAACGTCCAGATTGACATTAAAGCCGTATTTATACTTCACGCAGGATCGCGTCGCAGGATTAAATGGCGTGACTTTTTCTAAAAATAGCACATCCTGCGAAAATCGTGCGAATTGACGCATCGCGCCGTCCATTTATACTTCCTGCGAAAAATCGTGCGATAATCGACAAAATTCGTCGCATCGCGTCTTCGATTTATACTTGCTGCGATTTCTCGCAAACTCGACTATCCTGCGATAAATCGTGCGATTTTTTCTGCGAATCTTGCGAATCATCGCACGATTTTTTCGCGCATATTTTTGCTCATTTTCGTCCTCGCCTGACCTCATTACAAATTCAAAGCATTGTTGCGTGACATAAATGATTTAAGTAGGTACGAATGAAGAAATTTAAAATCGATATCTGTAGAAGTGCTGATCCTGAACTTAAAATACCATCATTGTAATGCCTCACGAACGTGTCTCGCAAATTCTTCCATCTCGCCTTGCACTTTTGCGCTGGAAATAATCTGATATTTAATCGACGTTCTTAACTCGATTCATAGACGTTACTATATTACCAGTTTTTCAAACATTCAGGAGAAAAGTATTTATTTTCCTGTATTTTTAATTCAAAAACATAGCTAAGTTATTGCTTGGATTAGCACCAGTGGCGGATCTAGGATTTTCTTAAGGGGGGGCGGTACCCTATACAAAAATCGCCAAAAATAGGTCAAAAATTCGCTCGTAACGCGCAAAAATACCGTTTTTTACGCTTTTTATACGGTCTACTTTCATCTAGACCCCCCGCCCCCTCAAATCCGCCCATGCTCCTATAGTGCCCATGTTTTCCGAAACGCAAAAGCGTTGGAGTTTTTTAAATCGGATAAATTCAACCAAATATCGTCAGAAAAACGTGTAAGTGGAGCGAAGCATCGAAAACTTGACGTTTTCAGTCAAAAATAAAATAGAATGGTACTCATTACATAGGCACGTAAAACAAATGTACATAGGAAGGAAAGCACAGATTACAATAAACGATTCGCTTTAATAATGACGTAACCTCTTAATGGTACGAAGAAACAGAATTTTTAAGCTTTTATCCCCATTAGGAAAGAAACAGGTATACCTATAAGAAATTTTGAGAAGCAAAGCAAGTACGTACCAAACGAACAATCATATGTGTATTATGTGCCGCGCATGCACGTCGACCCGCGTCGATCGGCGTTTTACATGTCAAATTTGACAGTTCAATAGAAATGTGCGCAAAAAAAGGACGCGAATTCGCTTCCGAGCCCGATTTTGCGAATTCGCGTCGGACGTCAACTTGTTACTAAAATTAGTAATTTTTGACATTTTTCGCGGAGATGAACGCGATGAAGTATAAACTGAAATGCGATTCATCGCACGACGAAATTTTTTGCCTGCGCGAATTATTAAGCGATGCGAACTTCGCAGGAAGTATAAATCGAAAAATCGTATCGCGGACAATCCTGCGATTCGCGCGAACAATTATTCGCGCGATAGTATAAATCGAGTTCGCGTGCTTTGCCCGATCCTGTGACTGCGATATTTCGCAAGTTCGGCGCGATGCGTGAAGTATAAACCAGGCTTTAGACAACATTACAAAGTATTTCTTTAGAAAATATAGAAGTCCAGATTGACAGTAAGACAACATTACAAAGTTTTTCCTATCATAAAATAATCAGATTCTGTTCCTTGTGAGTTATGAGTATTAACCGCAATCAGATGGCTTGTGAACCAGCATAAGAAGAAGGCAGTTTTCTACTGCTTTCAATTTAGTACATTTTCAAAATACTTATTGATGACATATATTCTTCCAATTTTTGACAATTTTTAGCGATTTCATACCCCAGAATTTTATCCTGCCCATGTATGGATTTAACCCCTGAAAGTTCAGATAGACAGGTTTTGTCCGGTGATTTTGTGCTGTTCGGACTTTTTCTTCATTCTTTTTGACGGCAATAACAGTAAGTAACAAATTATATATATATATTAGCATATCTCTCCCTAAATGCTCTGTCTTATATCTAGGGTATGCAAATTCTAAAGTTACGTACCACATAAACCATTTTTTGTTATCTGACGCAGGTTCTTCAATTCAAGATCTAGGTGTTTCCTTAACAACAAACTCATTATCTAGTTGTCATTGTACTAATATATCAGCAAAAGCTTTGGAAATAAGCGCTTCGATTTTTTAAATGTTTTGAACCACGTGAGCTAAAAATGTTGTTTCTTGCTTTCTAGAATTATATTAAACTAGAGTATGTTCCAATTGAATGGAGCCCTCATTTGCTTTCTTGTGTCAACAGAGTAGAACGGGTATAGCGTAGATTTACTGAGAGTTCATTAGGATATACGGGGCTTTCTTATAATGAAAGGCTAAGAGCCTTAAATTTAGAGAGGCTTGAATTCTGTAGAATTTATTTTGATTTAATTGTTACGTATAATATTCATAATAATCCCTTACCTTCCGAAGATTTTTCTTACTTTTATGGTCATTTGCGTACTAGGAATGCATTTACAAATCAGATCTATTTAGGTAAATTTCGACTTGATTGTAAAAAGTATTGTTTTGCTACTATATCAGCCAGAATTTGGAACGATCTTCCACAATATATTCGAATTCTCCAAATCTTGAGGCATTTAAGAGAAATTTGAAAAAGGTTGATTTCGGGATCTTTTTGATAGGGCACACGTGAGCGCAATTTACTATTTGCCCGTGTGTCCAGTCCAGGACATTAAGCATTTAATATTTTGCTGTCTTATTTTCCTCGCGACTTTTTTATCCTTGCATTTATTCTGAGTTAAGTATTAGTATCAGTATATTAGTAATAATATCAGATTTTTTTAGCGCTTCACGCTGTGTTATTGTCTTTTGTCTTGCTTGCCAAAAAAGCGCCCAAAATTGTGATAAAATAATCTAAAAATCGCAATTTCTCGACCAGATTGATGAATTCTTATATCTTTATCTTTAAAAGTGACCTAATGTAGTCAAAATGGACTAAGAATACAAAAACCGCGATGCAGTCAAAATGGACTAAGAATACAAAAAACGCAATCTTACTAAATTCATTCAGGTTATTTTGTCTATTTTTTTATTTGACTAGCAGAAAAGACGTGAAGTCTAAATTTGCTGGTCCCGATTACTCGGATTTTATCTCGCCGTAGATCCTGTGGCCTAGTACATCTATGCCCTATGCTTAACAATAGGAAGCGAGTTACTTAATAACTAAGGATGTGACATAGGAGGGCGGCACATGGCGAAAAAACACCATTTTTCAACGTTTCTCCTCGAGCACCATCGATTGGCATCAAAAATTGCGAAAAAAACAATAAATTCTCTCAAATTGAATTCTGGGGGAGGGTATTTTGGTTTCTGGGGTGGGTATTTTGGTTTCTGAGGGTACATACCCCCAAACTCCCCACGCCCACTTATGGGATGTGAGATTTCTTTTTGCGCTAATTTGATTTTTAAGCTTATTTAGACTTAGTATATTAATTTGCATTCATGATTTACAAAAGCATTGACTCTATTGTTTAAAATTAAACTGAGTGATGTGATGCGACCAGCGGAGCGAGCAAAGCGAGCGAAGCGCGTCGCGTCCTATTATAAGGCTTATTTTAAGTCTGGCTTAAACATTTTGGTCAATTCTGAATCAATCCAAAGGCAGACTAAGTGCCTATCAAAATAATTGATTCAGTTGGAATGCTTTTCTGCCATTTGCAGTTACTCAACGTATCCTATTGCTACGGTTGTAAGCCAGTTAGCTATTTTCGGATGTGCAGGGCAGGTGCATTGTTTAGAATAAGCGCTCGTAAAAGCGCTTGGTCTGGGTTTTAACTAGATTTTCGCAAGCGCTGATTCAATTGGCGACATTTTTGAACTAAAACTTTTAGCGTCTAAAGAATAGGTATCACCATAATGCCTAAAGCGTGGTTAAAAGTATGCCTTTTTATATAACTTTTTCTAATTCATTATTCGTGCCCTTTTTCAACGCAATCCGGCGTCTGATATAATAAAAGCGTTTTGTGTAAGCTGTTTTGGTCGTTTTCGTCAATTTGCAACTAAAATTGTGAAGACCGTTCGTTGGCGTGGTGGTTTTGCACTCCTCTTGGAAGTTGAAAAACCCCCGCAGATTACTGCAGACCCTCTAGAATTCTATTTTTCGTAACATTTTCGGCGATTTCACCCAACCTGACTCCCAGAATTTTCTTGCTGTCCACAAGACTAGATTCACTGGTCTTGATTACTTCGATTTCACCTCTTTTATCTCTCCACTTCTGTACTATATTCTTCCTAAAGACTATTAATAGTGGATATGAATGCTCTGTATTTCATCGATTCCTTAAAATTTTGTGGATATGTTGTTGACGATATCGTTTTTTTAGTATTATTTTGAATAATGGGAAAATCTCATTATATGTTTATCATTGTGTTGCGAACGATTTGCTTTAATTTATAAACAGGATTGCTTCGTTCACAATCCAGAGTGTTAAAGCATCATCATTTTATATTATGTGTAATTAATCGTATTTATCGCATTTTGTAATCTAAGCAATACTGTAGTACATACGTATGCATCGTAATATTTTGAATGTTGAGCTATAAATTTTTAGTGTACCACTTATTGCGCAGATTGTGTTCAGTAGTCGATTTGACGATTTTTCGGTCAATATAACTCGAATAGAAATTTAAAATTGAGCAATTGCCATGATATTGTGCATGCTTACTTCCTAATCATTTCCAAAGGACAGAAATTTTCAATATATAAAATTATATTTCTGTAATCCTGAAAATTTGAAAGGCGCATGCATCAAAAGCTAAAAAGGTTTTCGTTTTTACTGTAATATTAGCCTGTCTCAAGCAAGTCGCGTTCCTATCCGTTCGCTCTTCTATATTCGGTATTCCTTCCGTACGTACACAGTTGCGTATGGCGTGTGTATTTGTTATAACGTGTGGGGTCATTAAGTGGTACACAGTGGCCTGTTTACTGTAACCTAACTCCACCCTTTGTGTCACGATTGGTTATCTGGGTAAGGAACTATATGGAAAAGCAAATAAATATTTGTTTACAGCCTTTGCCGTATTTTGACTTTGGTTGTTATTGTATTTCCTGCAATATGGTTATACTTACCGATCCGACCATACACGAATTTTGTGCTTCAACGGGGGTGGAGTTAGCTTACAGTAAACAGATCACTGTGTACCAATTCTATAATCATCCGTCGTTGATCCTGGTTATTGTTAAAAATTGCTTGGAAAGCGTTGTGATCATTAGGTATTCAATTTTTGTGCCTAATTCAACCAAAATTTGCATGCAGGATTATTATTCTGACCCGCGTTAGATTGAGATTTCAAGCATGCTAATTAGTTGCGATTGCTTGAACTTGGGTATTAACGTGGGATCAGGTCTCTCCGATTGTACGGAACTCGATTTCACTGATTCTGACTCGGGCGAATCGTTCTTTGCGAGCAATTGCAAACAATATCTGCGGGCAGCAATACCGAAGGATACAATTGAATCGGCAAGAGTCGAAATAAGAAAAAACAATTGCTTACTAAATTCAGTGCGAAGCATAAGAATGGACTCGACTCGTCCTTTAAAACTGGATTATTTTTGGTTAAAAATCTTGAAATTAGCATAAAAAAGATGAATAGATTCGATTGAACAATAATTATTTTCGATTATTTTTGTGAGATGTATACATAGTATGTACACATTATGGAGTTTCGCAGGAGCAAATCTTATTTTTATATCCAAAACGACTCAGTTTAATGCTTTGTTTTACTTTTGAATTACTATTCATGTCGTGAAGACTAATAAAAGAGTTGTCTTACGTCATAATCAACTAATATATTTCTTGCACTGGTTGCACCGGGCTTTTGATTAATTATTTCAGAGAATCGGAAAAAACTTTTAAATTCATTAATTTAGCTACCTGACATAATCGAAATGTTCTACCTAAGTTGCTGAAAACAACAAAACTAACGTTATTATGAAACTCTAAAGTAAGCACTCTGAACAATAGCGTGTCATTTCAACCAGCATACGTGTTCTGGTGATGCGTTTGAGCTCTGTTAAATGGCTGCCATTTTCAGGGGGTTTATAAGGGACTTCCTATCTTTGGTCAAAACCAGCCAGAAACAACAAAAAATGTTGAGAAACATCAAATTTTTTCAAAAATAGGGATGTTAAAACTTTTATGGCTTTGGGGTATAGGGAGACAAGACAATTTATTCTATGTGGGGGACACGTGGGCGTGGGCGTGGAGGTATACACCCCTAGAAGGCCGAATACCCCCTAGAAACGAAATCAATTTTAAAATTTTTTTACGATTTTTTGATGCCAATGGATAGTGCTCGATGAAAAATATTGAAAAATGGCATTTTTTCGCTATACCACCATGTTTAAGACCATTTTTTGACCTTGAAAAAATCTTGCACCCCCAGAATCTTGGTGCTGCCCACCTATGGTGGGGAATCCCTCATCCCTTGTTACATGTGTGCTGCTGACCTCAATAAAATACGTCTGGATCCCCGCAGCATTTTCGATTTTCGAAAAAAAAACGTTAGAAGATATGATGTGTTTAGCTATCTTTTAGCTGAAACGCATAAATTTTATTGGCGCTTCGCGCGCATAACCATTGTAGGCCATATTCATAGGTGCGCAAGGTCAGGGTCGACAGCAAGGGGGATGCGACAATGCTCACGAATTTTCTGTTGTTTAAATGACCAAAATTGTCAAAATAGCCTATAAAACGTCTTTTCGTGGCAATTTTGCATTTTAAAAGCATTTTTAGTTCAATTTTACTGCATATCAATTTAGCTCTGAAAAATAGAAAAATTGAATAATTTTTGGCGCTTCTTAGATAAAAAAGCTCATAAAAGCACTAATCCGGCGCCGGGAAAATGTTGACATTTTTACTGCATTTGACCTCGCAAGTGATGCAAAAAAACGTTCCGTCAGCTCAGAATCGCCGGACAGTACCTGGCTGGCTGACCTTTCAGAGGGGGTAATACCCCCTCACCCCCTATGTGCATGTAAGACCATTTTACGTTGAATTTCATTAAATTTTTAAAATATTTTGCTTTTACGTTCAAAATGAAAATTTCAGAAGTGCCACAAAATGGTACCCAACTTTTTGAACCTAAAAAAGACATTTTAGATAAATTTTTCAGCCGAAGCGCCAATAAATAATTCTGCTATGCGTAGAGGTCTGGATACAAGTCTGTTTAAATAAGGTGCATAACGAGTGCATCAAAACAGTCATAAATATGCGTAGCATGGCGACAGCTGATTCATTCTGTTTGAATTAAAATTAAGAGAGAAGTAAGCTACCTATATATGTATTTATGTATGCACATACTACTAGCCGAGCCATAGGTGCACAAGGCCAGTGTCGGCAGGGGGGTTAAATTCCTGAAATCCAAATAAGTGAAGAGAGCTAGCGTTCACTCTTTGTTCTGCTAGTCCAATGATGAAAGTTGTCACGTTTGCGCACATAAAACGCTTTTTTATGGTTATATCGCGTTTTTCTTGCACTTTTAGTCTATTTTGACTGCATTATGTCGTTATTAAATACTAAAACTATCTATCGAAATTTGTCAAACTTGTAAGAAATTTCGATTTTTTTCGATCATTCTAACACAATTTAAGGTGTTTTTATAGTAAACGGCACATAAAATTATCAACTCAGCGCGGAGCGCTGAAAAATTTTCCCATATATATGTGTGACGGCTCGAAATTTTTGTTGGGGCGGGGTTCCCCGGCCAGTTTTTAGGGAAGAGGGGGCATAAAATGACTTCAAATTTATGGCCAAAAACCTTGAAACGGCCGAAAACGAAGGTGGTTTCAAAAATTTGGGGAAGGGTCAAGACTTTTTTGGCTTTGGGAATGGGGGGACGACAAATTTTGGGTCGGGCGTTTTATTTCCCTCTGTTGCGTGTATGGCATTACCCTCTCACTCATAGATACACACGGTCGTAAGTTCTGGGAGGGAGGTAAATCGAGTTTCTTTGTGGGGGGGGGTAAATGATTCATTTTTATGGTTAATTATGGCGCCAAAACGATTAGTTTATGTTGATTTTTTCAGATATTTTTTGCCGTTCCTTTCCCCCTGCCCTCACAACCCGTAAAAATGCTTTAATTTGTCGTATTTTACTCTTCTCAAATATATTCGTGATTAAGTTTGCATGAAAAAATGATAATAAGATCGATGGAAACTTTGACTAACAATTATGGATAGAATAATGGACAAAAAGTGTCTGAATGAATGAATGGAGTATGGGCAGAGTATTAATCGAAAAATACTTCAGCTTATACTGCTGGGCATCGTCTGGCGCTCTTTCATAATTCAAAGAATTGGTTTTGGTCAGCAAATGGCCTGAGGTGGGTATGTCTTTCAAAAGTTGTGGCAAGGGGATACCTTCCCCCCACCCCCCAGTGTACATTTGTGCTCTTACTCCTACGTGCGTTTATGGACTTGTGTCTGCCTATGTACATATTGCAATGCATGACTGTATCACTACAACACAACTCCCTTAAACATATTCATGCACAAAGCATTGCACTATAATCGGCAAGGAAATTGGCCCCGGTGTACCTCTAGCACATACGTGTTAGTAAGTATATATTCGATACAGTTCTATGGACAATATCTCGTTTGTGTGCTTCAAAAACTGGGTTATCTGATGTTTGTTTAAACTTTTTTCGAGTTTGGAGTTTGATATTTGTTTTTTGGAAGTAATTAGTCACGGTGCTCTTATTCGACAGTAGAGGCTCATTCAGAAATCATTTTTTGTATCTAATCTTTTTCTGGCTTATATCCGTATTATGTGTTGCCCTGTTTTTTTGTAATTCGAGTTGAAGGAAAGGAAATGAATGAATCTTCTGCATGTTTACTGAATTATTTAATTTCAAGCGACATGACGGATCGTTCATATTGCTGAATAGACGTAAAAACTAGCGATGAACAAACAAATCGTCAATTTCGGGATAAATATGTATTAATTTATCTTTTTTTATTATTCGTCCGATTGAACGAATAAACAATGTTTCTAATATTATCATTTATTGCGAATGTGTGCGCTAGTCGTACAAAATTAGTTTGAATAAAAAAATCGGAAAAATGCGATAACGATGACAAAATTTCAAGTCGCGAAGGTGTTTGTTATTCTAAAATGCCATCTGATCGATCGCTCAGAAGACCCGACTAGATTTTATTTCATTTTACATATATGTTAGTCAATCTTATAGCTTCTGAAAGGAGCTATTTCTCAAAGATTTCAATCTGAACAAGTTTAGTGATAATTTTCTTCAATAAGATGTATTAATGCGCATATGAAAAGAAGGGATTTATCCAGACATAGATGTGGTGAGGCTTCAGAGTATTGACTTCAGTGTGGGAAAAGTGAGAAATTATTTGGGAAAAATAAGGCAAAATGAAGGCCAAAAATTGATAAGAATCGAACATTTTTTTGCAAAAGTGCTTGAAAATGATCAGTGTTCATTAACTTAGTTTTTCATACTTTTTTAAGCATTTAAACCAGTTTTTGAAGCCATTTTGGCCGAAAAAGCTCTCTAACTGACCCTAAAGACTGACAATCATACCTGGGCGTGGGGAGGGGTTTGGGGGTATGCGCCCTCAGAGAACAAAATACCCCCCAGAAACCAAAATACCACCCCCAGGATTCAATTTTTGAAAAAAAAATTTTTTTCGCAATTTGTTGATGCTAATGGATAGTGCTCGATGAGAAACGTTGAAAATGGTGTTTTTTCGCCACATATATGTATACCATTTTTAAGTCCATTTTTTGACCTTTGAAAAATCTTGCACCCCCAGAATTTTGGTGCCGCCTACCCATGTTGACAATGCTGTCCATCTTTGTAAGTAAATGCCAGCTTAGAAGGAAGCGATTTTACGCGTACGAATCGGTTTATGATTCTGAAGGTACTTTTAGAGCACAAGTGATTATGAAAACTACGTTTCTCTTCCACTTCTTAATGCAAAACTTGTAATCTCAGTTGAATACATAACAAATCTTTAACGTGTCTCCCAGAATTCGTTATTTTCTAAAAAAACCTAACAAGTATCGGGGTTCGATCGTTTTTAGCGATCTCCTAGTTCAAAAATAATTTTTTTATACTTTGTGCTAAATAGCTATTTTACTATGTTTTGTTGAATTCTATTGAATTTTTCTTGAAAACTTTATGTGCATCGCCAGAAACGCCTGAAAATTGTTTTTTGTCGCGTATTCATCGTTTTCGATCCCAAAAGGCACTTCAGAAAACCTTATTTCTTCCACTTCTTGCGTTAGGTCCGTAGAATTATCTAAATGACTAATTACTCCTTTTAAGAATGTTAATATAGTTCAATTTGCTTATCCACTTCTATACAACACTTATTGCGTACCTACATGTAATAGGTGGAAGGGGATTCCTCCACCTAAAGTTGGTCGCCCTCCACCATTTTGGCCACTTTTAGGTACTTTTCTGCCATTTTTGGCCTAAAATCAGAAATCATTTAACCCCTTTGCCGCTGAAAAATAGCCCGGGCCCCACTAAAAATTTTGAGCCTTCGCACGTTTTGCATATAGTCACATAACATGATTTCCGTACATGTATTAGCTCAACAACGTTTGATCGAGTTTCTGTTCGGCTTCGCTTATGACGAAAATTTTTTAACGACGCTACACGATCTTGATTTGCATATGGGCGACGGAAAACAAATTTATTCGCTCAGAAATAGCTTCTTTGCATTCTAGACTTAATGACTGCTCTATAACCGATATTTTTGTTTTAATCTGTGGCAGCAATATTTCATTTACATATTATTACCAAACGAAATTATGAATATATATTGTTTAGGTGTACGTTGTATGATTGCATCGGATAATTTTACCATGAGCGATTTAGTAAATAAGTATTATAAGTTTTGAACGAGGATACTTCCTTTCTACCGTATTTCCGTAGTTTGCGAAATTTCTAAAACTACACTTCGACGAATATTCGTTTCTCCACCCGACATATCGTTTATTGCTTTGTTGTTCTACACAGCTTGTTATTCGAACATTGCGGTTTTTAATTCGTCTCCTACTTTTTTTTATTTTGGCCCCCGTATTATTTTTAGCATTAGTTGCAAAAGACGCTCGAATTACTTCCTTATTAGGGCAGCAGAGCGCGTTGGTTTATAAATAGAATGGCAAATAAATAACATCTACATTTTTTTGTACGCGGTCGTTGGTTCCTCTCAAAATCGTCCAAAATTTCGTTTCAGATAATAAGCGCGTTTGTCGACAGAAGGTCGTTGAATGGCTGGGTAATTAACAGGTGCTTGATATGTGATACGGACGTTTATGCAGCCTCGAACGACTCCTTCGCCGAAAGAATAATTATCGATCAACGCAACGCAGTGAGGGGGAAAATGCGTATTCTTTTTAGTATCGATTTTTCCTGAAGTTGTTTACACATTGGGAATGTCCCGGGCGAATTTTTTCTCGCCCAGCCGGGCGACGGAGCAAAATATTTATCGAAACTGACACCCTGTCCTCGTGCAAACTAAAATGTGTTAAATATAATTGTTTAGACGCAAGCATCAGTGCACAATATGAAAATTCTGGGGGTGGAACCAAAAAATTTTCTATAGTGTCCTCCTTTGCTCTTTCTTTCTACAACATAAAAGCATTGAAAAAATTTAGAAAAAGTATGAAAAAACCTAGTAAATTGAACAGAATATAGTCAAAAATGAGTATAGGCGCGAAGCGTCAAAAAATTGACACTGTTGAGCAATCATATATAGCTATAAACGTTTAAAACAACATCTTTTGTACAACTTTTTCGGTTTACATAACAGCATTATTATGGAATCGAAACAAAAACGTTAAAATTAATGATTTGGTAAGTCAGTGTTACTGGTTGAAATAAATTAAATTTACCTTATTAACTGAAACATGAATATTTGCAGATCTTTTAGCTTTAAAAAACTAAAGAGGTTTGGAGGGGATCGGATCTTGTGGTTAGTGATATTTTGCATGTTTCGTCAATTTTTCAATAGGTGTAGCCACACCTGAGCGTGGGGGGTTTGGGGGTATGCATCCACCCTCAGAAACCAAAATACCCCCCAGAAATCAAAATACCCCCAGAAATAAAAATACCCCCAGAATTCAATTTTCGAAAATTTTTTTTCGTTTTTTTCGCAATTTTTGGATGCCAACGGATAGTGCTCGATGAGAAACGTCGAAGAATGGTGTTTTTATCGCCATACCACCATTTTTGAGGCCATTTTTTGACTTTCAAAAAATCTTGCACCCCCCCAGAATTTTCTTGCTGCCCACGTAAAAGTGTAGCCCTTCGACGGTTCTTAAAAAACATCTTATTGAAGTTATTGGTACCTATTACATTTTATAAACTGCATTGGGAGTGCCTAGTAAAAGTTTATAAATATAAGGCGCGGATTTAGAGGGGCAGGGGGAGGCCGCCCCCTGTCGTCAAAAAGTACTTGGGCGCAATAGAGAATAACGTGTATTTTTATAATGATATTTTCTTCGCGCCGGGAGCACTCATTAATGGCATTTACTGACTTTCTTGGCGTTCTAAAATTTTAATTTTTCGTCAGTAGAGTAGTTTATGTACAGAACAAGGACATTTTAGTTCTTACAATGATTTCTCGAGTATTTTTCGATGCTCTGCGCCGATTTTTGCACTAATTTTGTGCGTTTCTTGTTGAAAACTTTGAGAATTTTTTAATCTTCGGATCACAAATGATTCTGTCGACTAAAAGACAAAATAACTGATACTTTAGGCATAATTAACGATTTTTTAAACAATTTTTGACACTTTCTGGAAAATTTGGGTTTGCGCCCCTGTCAGAAAATCCTGAATCCGCCGTCAATGATTGTGATATGTATTAAAGATCCTATTCTGTTTACTGCTGTCAACGAATTTTTATAAAGTTTTCGATAATTTTTTATGCATATGCATTTTCAAGTTTTTCATTCAACCTGTTTTTAATGAATGCAGCCAAGTTATGTATTGATTGAAACCAGAGGCGGATTCGAAGGGGGTGGCCGCTCCCCATTGGCCGAGAATATTTGGCGAGATAAAAAATGGATATGTAATTTGCAACGAATTTTGGCCGTCAGTGAACATAATTTCTCAAATTTTATCGGCGCATGACATTTATTTTCTTTCTTTGCGACCTGGAAGCCATCTTTTGCTCGTGGAACAATTTCAAGAGCAGAAACAGCTTTTTCAGACTAGATTCTTCTATTTTCGAGCATAACTTTTAAAAAGTTTCCGACGTTTGGCGTCAAATGCTAGAAATACAGGGAATTGAATAGTAAATCGAGATATAAACGTCATTCAGCCTGAATTTCACAAATGTTCCGGCGCTTCGCGCCGGATTTCCTCTAGACAATGTAAATCGTCGAAAAACGCTATTTCGCATGTAAGGGGCAGATTTTTGGACCTACTTTTGACTGCTTTTGAAAAAGTTGGGTTACCCCCCCCTCTAGGAAAATCCTAGATCCGCCACTATCAAAATTCGCATCATGACGCGCATCTTTTTTAATAAAAATATTTGCGTCTCTACGCTTTATGTTATACCAAAATATTTTATAGTGGGGGGAACATCGGCGATACAGTACGGTTTGAATTTAAATCTTAAATACTATTTGAACATGTTATTATGATTTTGCTTAATAATAAAAGTTATTTTAGTATTAATTTAATTGATTACGAATACAAGATTTTTTAATATATTGCGTTGAAATGTAACTAAAAATAAAATGAGAAATCAAATGAAAGCGCTAATAAAATGATAAAAATGGAGGAAAACGGTAAATGATTGAATTACGGGTAGAATATACCATTTTGTGACCATTGTCACTCGTTCTAGAAAACGGAGGATGCGATTGAAGCCGCCCGCAAGTCTCCTAATTACTCAGAAGCATTTAAGATCGTTTTACCGATCAAACCGGGTCATACTCGAGAAGATGGTATGCTGCTTAAATTACAAAAAGCAAAAACGAAAAACTGAAATATGTTTGTAAATGTGTTTTCGTGATATGGATAGAAATAAGACAATTGGGATGTTTTTTAAAAAATCCTGGGTAGAAACCAGAAAATTTCTCTCAAGTGCTTTTTTGGCTCAAAAACGGTGCATACGTTTCAAAAACACCGCTTTTCGGTGTTTCTGGCAATTCTTTTTCTTTTCGGAACATAAAAACGTAAAAAATTTCAGAAAAAAAGGAAAAATCGATCAAATTGAACAAAATAACAAAATGTAGCCAAAAAATCAAAAATCTGGGAAGGTTGAAATAATTTCTGGGGAATGATCACCTCTTTATCCTTCTCTAAACCGTCCCCCAGGTCACTTATGATCACGCACGACGTAATTTTTTCTAATTTGCTTGGCTTTTTCTCTTAATAACATTGATTGTCTAAGCTAAAGAAAGATTTGCTAAAATTAAAATAATATGAAAATAATGCATGTGAATAAGAAGGATTAGTCAAGGATTAAGATTCCGTGACTTCTTTTACACAAACATATGGGCTTAGAGCATACATGTAAAGCGGGGGATGGAGGGAATCCCTATTCTCAAATTCGGCCGCCCCCCATCCATCCCCCCAGAGCCAGAAAATTTTTGACTCTTCTCCATTTTAGAAAAAATTCCATTTTTGACCATTTTTACGTGTTTTTCGGCTATTTTCGACCGAAAATTTGAGGTCATTGATCCCCCTAAGCATGGCCGGGACCTCCCACCACACATGCACAGCATGAGGATTCGGGGAAGGGGGGCGAAATTTAAGAATGCCTTTTTCGGGCCTAAAAATAGTTGCGTTTCTGACGATGCTCGATCTTTCTAGAGCTTAAAAACCAAAAAAATTGCGAAAAAATCAAAAGAAGTCGTGTAAATTAAACCACATGTATTTAACATGAGTATTTGGCGCGAAGCGCCAAAACTGTGACACTTTTGAGCAAAAAGGTAGCTAAAAACGCATTAAAAAGCACCTTTTCTCCGAATTTTCAGGAAAGTTTTGGAAACCTTTAAAAAAATCGCTAACTCCAGGGAGGGGTGAAAAAATTTTTGGGTCGGAGAGGGGTGGAAATTTTTCTGATTGGGCACGGTTTTTTTGCATTGGACAAAGATTTTTCCGATGTACAAAGACTTTTCGGGATCGTCTTTGTGCATGTACAAAGATTTTTAGGAAGACAAAAACTGTAAAAAAGTCTAAAATTCCCAAAAATATTCAGCGCTTCGCGCCTAAATGTGTAATTGTTTGTTCTAGAGTATCTCCTTATAATGGCAGAAATTGCATTTAGAAAGCAAAAGATACAAAATCTTTCGACGCTTAGCGCCGTTTTGAGACAATTTTAAGTATTTGTTGTCATCAGAAATCGGCTAAAAATCGCTATTAAAGGTCGAAAAACCCTGTTTTACCACACCATTAACGCTACTATGCCATATTATAGCACCCAAAAATTTGCATGTGCAAAATGTACAAAGACTTTTGGGGGCCATCTTTGTATATGTACAAAGGGACCTTGTTCAAAAAGAAAAACCGGGGAGGGGGTGAAATTCCCAAATCCCCGCTCCATGATCATTGCCCCTTACCATAGGTGCGCAAGGTCAAACTTTCAGGGGAAACTAAAAATTGCTAGATAGCTATGTTCTTCGTAAAAACGGCTCTATAGTTCTTTCGGGGTCTGAAAATTAGCTATATAGCCTTGTTGGTCTCAGAAAACTAGCTATATAGCCTTTTTGGATTCGCAAACATGGTTATATAGCCTTTTTTGGACTAAAAATAGCTATTAATCCCTTTTTGGAGTCGAGAAAACACCTATATATCCTTTTGAAACTCAGAAAAGACAACTGAATAGCATTTCTGAGCTCAAAAAAGACCACATAGCTAGTTTTCAAAGCCCAAAAAGACTGTATAGCTAAGTTTCTGAGCCCAAAAAAGGCTATACAGCAATGGTTTTTCGGCCAAAATCGCTGCAGATTTATCAGTCTTCCAAAGCTCAGGGGATAATACCCCCCTCACCACCCATGCTCATGTATGCCCCTCACCCTAAATTTCGAGCCGTTACATGTATGGCTTAGATGATTAGGTCATAGCTTAGATTATGAGTATGTTATATTTACACAGTTTTATAATTTGTCGCCCGTATTTCGCGCCTAATTTTACGAATTTCATTGCTTCTCTGTACTCGATCGGACGCTACACTTTATTTAAAGCTTAATTGCTTTAATTACAATTTTTTAAATCTGCCTGAAAACGCGTTAATAGCTTTTTCCGTTTTTGAGCACTTTTTTCATTCTTTCGCATTTCCATATTGACTCGGGCAATATACATAGCTCTAATTTTTCTCTGAAATATTTTTTTGTTTAATTTGCTTAATTTTATATATTTTTTAATTTTTCAATATATTTTCCGCCGTTTTATATCTGAAAGGGCTCGTTCTACCTCCAAAGTTGGTGCACAGAGTAAATCAGGTGTTGTCGGAAAGATTGTGCAAAGAACGTTACGAACTCGACGAGAGAATACAGGTTTTTGCCGATGCTGAACGAGCGAAATTTGATCAGGTTTGGCCAAATTTGACCATTTAGCCCAAATTTTAGGGAAATTTCTGACAAGTTTTAGACTCATTCCTTACTTGGAAATGCTCAAAAAGCGGAACCTAGTCATTTGTTTGTTTTTTTAAACATTTTTCATTTAATAAATATGCTCGTTTCTAAGTTCCTCAATTTATTTTTAAGCTAGAAATTTAATCATGGAAATTAAATTAGCTAAGTACCTGTTCACAAAGAATACTTCGTCTCAAAAATCACCCTAATTTTTGAAGTTTTATCAGTTTGCGTTATAAGTCCAAAGCGACTCAGGCGTAAAGAGTAATGAGTGTAAAGTGTGACTTAAATTGCTAGTTTCAAGTATCATTTTATTGTTTGTATTTTTACTTCAAGGAAAATGTTCGTAAAGTACTTACGTAAAGTGTGATTAGTGTAAACTCATAAGTTTGCATTGTTAGTTCAAGGCGAAGGTGTCAAGTGTGTGTAAAATAAGATTAGTGTAAAGCCATTAATTAGCGTTATTATTTTAAAACGTATGTATATAAAGTGTGTAAAGTGATTAATCAGTTTGTGTTATTAGTTTAAAGCGAAGGCTCGTCAAGACGAATCGTCGCTGCTGTCGGCCATGTCGGCTAAATTCGTTCTGACCAATCAGCTGTCGTCTAGCGACGACGATAATTTCGCCGGCGATCCGCTGGCTCCTCCCAATCCTTACGACGAGCCCTACGACAGCGGGGTGCCCATTTCGCCCGTTTCGCTGCGTTCGTTGGGCGGCGCGCATTCGCCGTTGGGTTTCAACCCGGTCACTTTCCCGGACCAGTTTACACTCGGATCTCAAAATTTCGCGGTAAAAATCGATAGAAGAATCATTATAGTCGTATTCATAGATCGGTTTACACTAGACGACTTTACACTCGACTCTCACAATCTCTTGGTGATCGATTTAAAAAACATTCTGACCTTAAATTACTATTAGTTTACACTCAGTTCTCAAAATTTTGCAGTAATCGTTAAAAGAATTATTAGGGTCGTTTTCTCAGCTGGGTTTACACCAGACGGTTTTACTCCCAAATCTCGAATTTTGTCTCGATCAATGATACATAATTATCACACGTCATTTGTTCAAACGACTAGTAGATTAAAATTGCTTCTCAAAATAACAGTACCTATGTATTTTAAAGTCAGCTTCTCGGACTAGTTTACATTCGTATCTCGAAATTCGGCGGTAATAATCACTAAGCGTAATATTATAGTCGGTTTACATTAAATGGCTTTACATTTGTTGTAATCAATAATGGAATTATCACAGTCATTTTTCCAATTTACTAATAGTTTGCACTGGGAAGCCAAAATTCAGTGGTAATAGTCCACGCATAACTGCATTATTACACTCGTTTTCTCAGTTCAGTTTACACCAGACGACTTTTAACTCGGATCAAAAAGTCACTTCTCACATTCTTGGCTAGTTTACACTCGGATCTCAAAATTTTTGCGGTTATCTGTATTGGAATCATTTCAGTCGACGAACTTACAACGGCCCAATTTAGTTGCGATTGCATTTCAAAATTTTGTGGTAATCGATCATAGGTGGGCAGCAGCACCGAAATTTTGGGGGGGGGTGAAAAAATTTTCAAAGGTCAAAAAATGGTCTCAAAAGTGGTCGTATGGCGAAAAAACACCATTTTTCGACGTTTCTCATCGAGCACTATCCAATGGCATCAAAAAATCGCTAAAAAAGCAAAAAAATTCAGAATTTGAATTCTGGGGGGTATTTCAACTTCTGGGGGTGCATACCCCCAAACCCCTCACGCCCACGTGTGTAATCGATAGGAGGGTTCATCAGATTATACAATTTTTCTAAACTTGTTTATGTACATCCGGATCACGAAATTTTCAGTAATCTATAACAGCATTGGGTTTTTCTGGCCACTTTATCATGGAACAATATGCACCTGAATCTCAAAATTTTGCAGTAATTGGAAATAAATTTATTACACTAATTTACTCCGGATCAGTTTACACTCGAAGTCTAAAAATTTTGCTTCAGTCAGCGACAGATTTATTTCAATTTTCTGAACCAGTTTACTCTCAAATCTTAATTGTTTTCATTTCTAATAAAATCAAAAAACTTCGGCAAAAATTCGAGAAATTTCAGAAATAATGAAAAACACTTTAGCGGACACGGCGATTTGAAAGGGGAGCAGCGTTTTCTGTACAAGGTCCCTTTGTATGTACATGTACAAAGATGGTCCCAAAAAGTGTGCATTTTGAACGTGCAAATTTTTGGGTACTAAAGTATGGTACAGTAGCGCTTTCAGTGCAGTAAAACAGGTTGTTTCGATTTTTGGTAGTTTATTCTGTCTAATTGTCTAATTTCTGGGTTTTTGACGAGAAAAAATACTAAAAATCGTCTCAATACGGCGCTTTTCCTTTCTAAATGTAATTTCTGACATTATAAATATAAATAGAACAAACAATTACTCATTTCGGTGTGAAGCGCCCAAAATTTTTGTGCATTTTTAACCTTTTTCGCAATTTTTGTCTTCCCAAAAATCTTTTTACATGTGCAAAGACGGCCCTCAAAAGTCTTTGTACATCGGGAAAATCTTTGCCGAATACAAAAAAACCGTGGGGGAGACGGCCGATTTCATGGGGAGGGTTTAATGACATGGTTAAAACACGCAAATTTTTCCTAAAAATGAAGGGGTTAAACGTTTCTGACCTGATAGTTTAGATATCATTATTATTATTATTATTATTATTATTATTATTATTATTATTATTATTATTATTATTATTATTATTATCATATTATTATTATTATTATTATATTGTTATATTGCTCGACATATGCTATTATCTTCCAAATTTTGTGATTTTTCGCCATTTACTTGGAATTTCGCATAAAAGCTCGTTCTTAATAAGCTTCCCTTGTGCGTTTCTTGCTGCTTTCCTAGCGAAAATCGGAATTGGCTAAAAATGGACATTTTTCATAAAAAAATTGACGATGTCAAATTTTAACGCCGTTTTCCTTTGGAATCGAATTTTTCGATAAAAAAATCTATCAAGCCGTAAAATTCGTGTTTCAGACGAGACCGGTTGCGCCGGCGGCGAAACGCAAGCGTCACAGCGGCGGCAAAGGCAAACCGCCTTCGTTGCACGACCGTCCGTTCTACAGGGACCAAACGCTTCAGGACGTTTTTAGCTTGGACGAGAACGACGACGGCAGCGGAACGATGGTTTTCATGGACGACGAAAGTAAATAGAAACGTCATGGCTATTAATTAGGGGGATAGAGGCCCTATCTACTTATGGTCGTAACCACACCTGGGCGTGCGGGTATGCACACCCAGAAACCAAAATACCCCCGCCCCACAGAATTCAATTTTTGAAAATTTGTTTCGTTTTTTTCGCAATTTTTTGATGCCAATGGATAGTGCTCGATGAGAAACGTCGAAAAAGGGTGTTTTTATCGCTATACCACCATTTTTAAGGCCATTTTTTGACCTTCAAAAAATCTCGCACCCCCCCCAGAATTTTCTTGCTGCCCACGTATGGTCGTAACCATACATGTAAGAGAGAGGGATCTCCTCGATTAAAGTCGGCCGTCCCCCCATTTCCACTCCACCAAAGCTGGACAATTTTCGACCCCTCTACCCTCATTTTTTAGAATAAATTGAATTTTTTGGCCTTTTTTAGGTGTTTTTTGCCGTTTTTGGTCAAAAATTTGAGGTCATTTACCTCCTCCCATAAAAATGGCCGGGACCCCACTAAAATGACTGGGGATCCACGAAAATGACCGGGGACCCCACGAAAATGACCGGGATCTCCCACCACACCTGGGCGTGTGGGTTGGGGGTATGCAGCCCCCAAAAAACTGAAACACCTTCCCAGAAATCGAAATACCCAAAGAATTCGATTTTTTACATTTTTTTGTTTTTTTTCGCAATTTTTCGATGTCAATGGATAGTGCTCAATGAGAAACGTTGAAAATATTGTTTTTTTCGCCATACCACCATATTTGAGGCCATTTTTTAACCTTTGAAAAATCTTGCGACCCCCTTCCCCAGAATTTCGGTGCCGCCCACCTTTGCCTCCCACCCAAAGTCGGCCGTCCTCTTCATCTTCATCCCCCCAATGCCAGAAAATTTTTGACTCACTCACATTTTTGGAAAACATGCGATTTTTTGTCGTTTTTAGGTGTTTTTTTGACCGTTTTTTGCTAAAAATTGGAGGTCATTTACCTCCCGCTAGAAAAATGGCTGAGGACCTCCAACCAAAGTCGGTCGTTCCCCATCCCTCGAAGTTAAAAATGTTTGACCCCCTACTCCCATTTTTTGAAAAACATGCGATTTTTGGCCGTTTTTAGCCAAAAATTGGAGGTCATTTACCCTCTTTACCTTGAAATGGCCGAGGACGGACCTTTCTCCTGTCAAAATTTCGAGCCATGACATGCGTAGCCGTGGTGTTTTGGCCGGACCCCCACCGAGAATCCGGTGAACCCCCTTCGAAATCGATAGACCCGCGAAATTATACTTTTTGACGCTATTTTGGGCGATTTTGCCCCATCGGATCCCTCCCACAATTTGGCTGCGCTGTTTACATCAGGATTGATCGAATCAGTGCTTGCCTAAATTTGGATAGTAAAGTGTTTTAGTATTGTGTTACATAGCTTAGAAGCATTGATTTCATAGACTTATATAGAAATGTGGACCTCTGGAATCCTTATTTTTCTAAAATCTGTTATAAAAACAACTTCGAACCTCTAGCAGTTACTTGCGTAATAAGCTCATGAAATCAATGCTTCATAGCTATTTAACACTAAAATTCGTTATTACCTTATTTAAGCAAGCGTCTATTTAATAAAGCCCTGATGTAACCAGCTGCGCTGCCCGCCTATGTTCCCACCATGAGCAGCTTGAAAATTCTGGGATGGGGTGAGATTGCCAAAATGTTACTAAAATTAGAATTCTGGGGGCGTCTACAGTAATCCGCTGTAAGTGTTCCAATTTCTGCGAAAGGTGTTTACTAGAGGTGCGCCGGTGCCGCTTTTCGCCGGTGCCGGTGATAAGCAAACGGCGCCGGTGCCGGTGCAACTACATATAGGGCTACACTTTGTTTATGAGAACATGTTAAAGCGGTTAAGTGGCCGTAATATAGACCCGCTTAAAGATGCATATTTACGTGATATATCATTTTTCTCCTTTTCAAGTACGATCCATCCGCTTCCGCCATATTATGCTTCCTCTTATTGTTGTTGTTGAAATTTTTCCCACATGCATTCTATACTTTGCTCAAAAGAATGGGTGTTATGCTTTAACGGCACAATTTTTTGCATTTCTTGCTAATACCTCTCGTAAGAAACAATTTCAGCAAATTTTCGAAAAAATGGCTAAAATACACCACCAAAGGTTGAAAAACCCTGTTTTACCCTACTAAAATCACTACTGTACCATCTTATAGTGCACAAAAAATTGCATGTATTGTACATGTACAAAGGGACCATGTACCAAAAAACACTGGTTTTGACCCATATATTGTTCAATTTATTGGACTTCTTTCGATTTTTTCGGAATTTTCTTATGTTTTTATGCTCTAGAAAGATGGAGCATCGTGAGAAACGGCAAAAAATGATGTTCTTAACGCGTACCCACCGTTTTTGGGCCCAAAAAGGTACTTTAGGATTTAACCCCCATCTACAAAACTTTCATGCTGTGCATGTCTACCGGGGACCCCATACTTTGGAGCCGTTACATGTATGCCCCTCCCAAAGCTTTTGGCTGTGCGCATGAATGAGGTCGAGTCATTTGCGCTTTTTAGCACATTCCGTTAATTTTTCATGCATTATCGCGCTCGAAAATTTTCGGGTAGCCTAAAATTTGAGCTCTGGCCTTCTGCGCTTGCCCAAAACCTTCCGTTATCTTCATTCAAGCGAAAAATTCTATAATACTTGAAATTTTTCATTGAATTCTTTAATTAATTTTTTCCAAAGATTACGCGGCCGACGAAAGCAGCGATTCGGATCAATTCCAAAAAATTACGTCGGCCGTGGCCCGGGTCGAAGTTAAGGATTTTTCGCCATCCGCCGACAACGGCATGCCGCCTTTATGCCATTCGTTGCCCATTGACATTGCGCCCAGGCCACAATCGTTAAACGGCTTGGTCTCAGTCGGTAAAAATTTATAGCATTTCAATTTTAAAATTCAAAAATTTTCTAGAATACTCAAATTTAAAATGTCAAAAATTTTATGATAGGTATATGTAGAAACCATCATTATTCGATATTTTTCCCCGAGCTCTCTCCAGTATTGAAAAAAACGGCCAAAAAAATTTTACTAAAATGATTTTGGGTCTCAATTGAACAAATTTTAATTTTTAAATATTCAAAAAGTTGATGATATTCTGTGACAAAAACCACCAATTTATACACTACTCGCCACGAAAGTTGACGCTTTAATATGCTTTAGAGGATGATAGAGCTTGTTATTGGATATATCTTTAACATGTCAGTCCTATTTCCGCCCACGCATGACCGACGTGTTAAGCATATATCCTTTAACAAGCTCTATCATCCTGTGAGGCATATTAGAGCGTCAGCATTCGTGGCGAGTACTGTATGTACGCGCGCAGCGTATGAATTTTATGGTGGCAAAACTCGAAACGTTTTCTGAAAAATTTCTTGAATAAAATTTTAAAAAATATTAGTAAAAAGGTGGCTGTCGAAAAATTGCACTTATGAAGTAAAATGACTAAAAACACATCTTCAAAAATTGAAAATTCTGGGGTTTATGGGATTTTTGTCAGACCTCGCCTATTTTTTTATTTTATTTTCATTTTATAAAATCCTTCTACTGTTTATATTATTTTATTTTTGTATTTTTATATTTTTATTTAATGTTTTTTCTTTTTTGAATCTGTGAGTCTTATGTTGCTGCGAGTTGATAACGTACACGGGCAGCGTCGTCAAAAGGCACCGAAAAATTTATCGAAAGGGCAAAAACATTTTTCGACGTTTCTCGTAAATTGAAAAAATGAACAATTATCAATGGACTGTCGCAATGTTATGATAGAAAATAAGTTACTAACATAGGTGGGCAGCACCGAAATTCTTGGGTTGCAAATCAAAGCATGGTCTTAAAAATGATGGAATGGCGAGGAAAAACACCATTTTTCAACGTTCCGAAAGAGACAAAAAAAATTCAAAAATTCAATTCTGGGGGAGGTATTTTGGTTTCTGTGTGGGTATTCGGCCTTCTTTAGGATGCATACCCCCTCCACGCCTACGTGTGCTAACCACACCTGGGCGTGGAGAGTTGGGGGTATGCACCCCGCGAGAAACCAAAATACTCCCCAGAAACCAAAATACCCCCTGAAATCAATTTTTGAAATTTTTTTGTTTTTTCGCAAATTTTGGATGCCAATCGATAGTGCTCGATGAGGAATGTTGAAAAATGGTGTTTTTTCGCCATACCACCATTTTCAAGGCCATTTTTTACCTTTGAAAAATCTTGCACCCCCTCCCCAATTTCGGTGCTGCCTACGTATGGTGCTAACTAAGCTTTTCAAATTTGTCAGATGAGCTCCTTTCAAGATATGCATGTGTAAAGACCCCAAATTTTGGGTGAGATTGTCATCCATCTTAGGTGTACATGTAGCCTTTTACTTTTGGCCAAAAAATTCGATAAAATACGTAAAAATGACCCGAAAGGGCAAGTTTTTGTTAAAAAGTTGGGCATTTTTTATGAATGACCCACGCACGTCTGTTGCCTTTTATTCAGGTTTACGGTGTAAGTACTAGATACGTAAATGATCGACGGGGTCTGCGATGGGACTTTCGATCACACATGGTCGTTCGGGGAGGGGCTTTTAGACCAGAAGGGGCGTGGAAAGGGGTTTTAGACCCCTAGAATCTGGCAGACTCCCTGAAAATCAATAGACCTCTAGAACAAAATTTTGGCATGTTTTTCTGCGACTTTTTGGACTTTTGTCCCATCCAGAACCCACAGAATTTGGTCGCTGGCCCTGTATGATTTAGACCCCGAGAATCCAAAATATCCGCAGATTACGGTAGACCCTGACTTTTAGAATGCGAAAACAGGTATTAAAGAGAAAAGGTTTGGCAAAACTTTGACAAAAGCGGACAAAAGTCGATTTTAAATAATTATGGTCGTATATGGGTAGCAACCACACGTGCGCGTGGGGTTGCAGCAAGAAATCTGGGATGTCAAATGGGACCAACGTCAAAAATAGCACCGAAAATTCAATTTTGGGGTCCACTAATTTTCAGGATGTCTTCCAGATTATGAAGGTTCAGACCTCCAGACGAGACATGTAACGGCTCTAAAGCTTGATTAGGGTGTCCTCGGCCATTTTTAGGAGGGAGGGGGCTGATGATTTCCAATTTTCGGCCATAAATAACAAAAAAGCACCTAAAAAGGGTAAAAACACAAGTTTTAGCTGCAAATGGAAGGTAAAAAATTTTCTGACGTTGCGGAATGAAGGAGACGACCGACTTTGGATGGGGATCTCCCGAAACCCCCTCTAACCAGGCACGTAGCTGGCCGTCCTATTTTGGGGGGACCAACACCAATTTTGGGGGACTAAGCCCAAAAAGGCCAAAAATAGCACAAAATAACATTTAAAAAGTCCTATTTTTCCGATTTTTCAGAATATTGGGGGGTCCGGACCATACCTGGGCGTGGGGGGTTTGGGGGTATGCATCCCCCCCGAGAAACCAAAATACCCCCCCAGAAATCAAAATACCCCACCCAGAATTCAATTTTTGAAATATTTTTCTGTTTTTTTGCAATTTTTTGATGCCAATTGATAGTGCTCGATGAGAAACGTTGGAAAACGGTGTTTTTTCGCCATACCACCATTTTTAAAGCCATTTTTTGACCTTCGAAAAAGTCTTGCACTCTCCCCCCCAGAACTTTGGTGCCGCCCACCTATGGTCCGGAACCCCCCCCATTTCCCCCAGAGCTACGTGCCTGGCCTCTAACGTCTATATCTCAGACGCCCGCCCATTTGTCATAATGGCTTAATTTTTGAGGCGGACCCGCGATTGACGACGGCGCGTTCGTGGTGGGTCAGGATTTCGACATGGCGGCCAGTATGCAGGCGCTGGCCCGCGGCACTCTGCCCCAGGACGACCCGCAAAATTTATTCGGTGATCGGCCCGGGCGTCGCCGCTTCAAGAGCAGCGCGTTCGAGCGCTTGCCGCTCGAATCGGTGCCAGATATTGATGCATTTTAATCGACCGAGAAAACGAGCCATTTAATTATACTGTCGCTGAAATACTATCTTCACGGAATCGTAAAATCGGCATTTAAAATGAGGTTTTTTCGGCCGTCCTTCCTCTTCGTTCTACTCATTTAAGTATGTACGTGTAGTTGCGGCTGGCCAATTTGACAATTTAATAAATTAAAAAGGCAGGATGATCCGGATCAGGTTATCCTGAATGCGGTAATTCTCGTTTACACCATGTCAAGTCGTTTACACTAGGTAAAGTTGTTTACATTGAATGAAGTGGTTTACCGTAAACAGCGAATTCTAGAGCTGCTCGTGTGCCGCAAAGTATAGTTACTATCAAACGTGGGCAGCAATCTAATTCCAAAAGGTCTGAAAGTTAAAAAACGCGAAAATGCCAAAAATTTGATCTGAAGGGGGTTTGAATTTCCTTACGTCCACGTGTAGTTACTATCCATTCTCATTTCGTTTCAAAAATGTACTTAATTGTCTAACGGAAATTTTATGTTTTAATCAATTTTATCATAACCGTATATATGGGCTGATAAATAAATTTAAATAAAACTATCTCGGTTGAAAATTAAAGGATCTGGGCTGGAAATTCGAAGAATATCTTAAAAACTCACAACATTTCGTCTCTTGAACAGTCTTTTTCGCTTCACGGAACTCGTTTCCTTAACATAGGGCTACAGTAATCCACTAGATTTTCGCTCCAATAAACTTGGGAAGACAAATCATAAAGATTCAATAGCATGACAGGTAATGGAAGAAATCCAAATTCTAGCGTCATTCCTGTTTTAACGAGTCAATGTAAGGCTAGTCGATTTTAAAGTGTAAAGCCAGACGATTTTGTAGTGTTAAGCCGGCTGATTTTATTTCACGTCAATCGTTTTCTTCGGTGCGTCGTTGCATCGAAATTCATTTTAAACTACCTGATTCGCATACGGTTTTTTACATAAATAAAAAGGCGTCGTTTACTATTGATTGAATTCCCTAGTGCATTCGCGTTATTCTATTATTGATTTTTCTCTCGCGCACGAAATCATATTGATTTATCGCACCTCTTATCTATATACGTTATACGCGCTTCTCAGTTTATTAGAAAAAGTTTTTATCGCTATATTTTATCGTTTTTTGAAAAAATTTATATTTGTTTCAGGTTTACAATGCTTTTGATATATCGTAGGTACCTACTTCACGTTGCTGCGTTGCCGCCTGTTCAATATTTGGCAATTTTTTCGAAAGGACCACTTATTCGATAAGTTCTATATCATCTCACTATGTTATATATTTTATACCGATAAGAAGTACAAAGGACGAAGCGGATATGCGAGTTTTTATAATCTGATGTACTAATCATACGCTTTTTTCACAATTTCATCGATTTTTACGCGCGATTTTCCGTCTATCACTATTACTGTAGTAGCCACTTCAATCACTTTTTTCATAGCTAACGCTTGAGCTTACTCCGCGGCAAGCTGTGCTTAGTTGCGATAGCCTTTTTCTTTTATTTACTCAATTAAGTAATAACTTTTCACTTTGGATATATCGATTTTTTGGAATGTCTATTTTTCGATTGTATCGTTTGAAAATTTGAAGCTTATTTACTTATTATCTGTTGCTTTGCATTTTCTGAATGCGGCTAATTTTTGTAGTCTGCATCTTTGCAACCCAGGCGATCTTAAAATTATTATCGTACTAATGCAAATTAGTGTGCTTTAAATTGTTAATAACTCCGTTTACGTGACTTATGTTGCCCCCTCTCCCTACCGCAAAAAAATCTCCCGCCCCACCTCAACATAATTTTCAATTTTCCAGAAAATAATACAAATACTTTTAACGTTCCTAACTATATACTCGTATGTACATGTGCCTTCTACTTCAAACGTACCCATTTTTTACGACACTAATGCCAAACAGTCATTTTTGACTTTATTTAGTTGGGTTTCATAGAGTTTATCTTAAAATTTGTTATACTTTTTTCATCGTATTGAAAGAAATACCATCATCATAGTTTAAAAAGACATTTTGACGCGAATCCATCGTTCTTTAACCCAAAAAACGCACTTTAAAAAGTGATTTTGGCCTCACTCTCCCGAGTCAAAAAACTCATATTTCTATCTTACTAATTATCATTCGTACACGCGGGGACGGACGTTACTATTAGTATTAGTATTTAAGTCTGGGGGTCAGATAGGGCAAAGTTGCCAAAAATAACGTTGAAAATTCAATTCTAAGGGTCCATCGATTACGGGGGTCCGCCGGAGTCTCGGAGATCCATCCCATGCTTATGTGCGGACGTAAGCAGGATTTTCTTTCGAAGGAGGGCCGAAAATTTCAAAGTCAGATAGGTACCTCAAGAGCAGTTAGGTGTTACTCGTAAATAACAACGTTTTGAGCGTTTCTCGCAGGATCCTATCAAAATGGATAAAAAGTGATGTAGTGAAATTGTTGGAAATACCCTTTGGTTTTTTATTTCTACTTTTTACTTTTCAAAACTCCATCGCATTTTGCTTCGTAGTACTATAACGCCTTGAATCGCCTTCGTCATATTAACGCACGTATGACATACACCGTAGTGTTATTATTAGAGGAACGGGTCGAATCGTTTAATCGACGTGTGTCGAACGACGACTGATCAGGATAATTCAGTGGCATTGACGCGCTTCTCGCTTTTTTCCGCCCTAGCTTTGTTTTGTTGTTTTTTTTAGTTTGGTAACTCGTCGCTTCGTAGTACGAAACGTCAAATTTCGTTTCCTCTCCAGTTATCGATCTTATATACACGCACTGGAATTGCTTGTGTACAAAGTCTCGTTACCTACCTTATGCACGTCACTGTTTTATCTTACCCGAAATATCGCCGCACCGTACGGCGTTGTGGGCCAGCGCCTGTTGCGTAGGTCGTAAAAAATGGCCAAGTTTCTCCACTTTTTGGCCAGTAAAGGTATTTCGCTTGGTGATTGAGCAACTAATCATTTTTCCGCATTAATAAATCTTTCGAGTCGATGTGGAGCGTAAGAAGCGCGTGTCGCATCGTACCATCGTCAATAATTACGACTTTTTAATGCAGTTTAAATAAACGCCAAGTGGTGTTTGTCTTCAAACACGGAAGCTATTGTTTACGCTATTTTGGTTGGCTAAATGAAAAGCACCCTCTTCGTCCGCTTACATAACGCGTTCGTTGTATTCTGTTTCTTTTTTTCTATTAACTCCGTTAATATATCATATGTCTTCTCGAAAGAAATTTAAGCGCACCTACATAGTGTATGAGTCTTTGTGTGATTTATCGTCGATCACGCGATAATGGCTTTTTTCGCGAAACGATGCGCCTTCGTTTATTTTACTTTCTCGTTTACACACATCGTTATTAGCGCGTAGTGGTGCAACGAATATCGATTATTCAATAAAATAAAAACGCCAAAAAAGAACAAATTAAAAGTCATGCTGGACTCTTTTTCTACCGAAACAGGTGGATTTCGAACGACCGAGTTGCATAGATAATTCATTTCTCTAGTTGATGCGCATTTTGAACCATAAGAATGTTCTTTGACCGTTCTCGAACGAATTTTTACTATAGAAAATGATGGAACAGTTATGAATGACCCTTCGCAGTTAATTTCGCTAAAATACGGTTAGTAAATTTCAGTTATAGAAAAACAGAAAACCAGCTTAGAAGTTTCTTGCGCTAATTTGACGATTGATTTACTGATGGTGCCACTGCATAGCATAGGCCGGTCAACTGAGGATTAAATCAGGCCCGTATCCAGGATTTTGCTCCAGGGGGTTTACGACCGAAATTGGTTTAAAACGGAACCAAAGGATGAATTTTAATTTGCAAATTTTGCTACCCGGATACCTAAGCTACGGTTAGAATTCAGTGGAAACCATCTCTTTCAGGTCTGGGGTGGCTGTTCGAGCTTCCCTCCAGTGAGGTTTGGGGCAGAGCCCCAGAAAATTTTGTAAAGAGCAATTCAATTTTAAATCATAATCAGTCGAATTTATTCTAAATCAGCCGAATCACGGATCTGAATTCACCCTAACAATACATAGTCGACGTGCATCAGCAAATTCATAATCATCGCCAAAAAATCGCTATCATTCTTGCTTCTTGAAAAAATCTTATTTTCTGCATTAAAGCCTGCGAAGAACAAAAGACATAGATGCTAAAAACACTCTAGGTGGTATAAAAGACTGAAAATGGAGTGTTTAAACCGCGCTTAGGACTAATTCACAAAACCTTGTGCATGGATAACAATTTTTGATTTGACGTATATCAATTGCAAAAGTGGTTTAAATTGAATCAGTAATCAAGACATTTTGCATTGAAATCATTCAGCATATGAAAGTAGCATACCCTGGGTCCCTAGATCCCAATCCTATAGCGTTGTAGTGTTATAAGATAGGCAGATCTGCTCCCTGGCCCAAAATCGAGGTCGCGCTAGGGAGCAAATGGGTTGGGGACCTGCCCAAACCTGTCAGTAAGCCTAGCTGGGGTCCTGAAAAGAGTGTTCCTCCGCATTTTATCAATTTTCTTACAGTAACAGCTGGTTCCGAAACAAAGGCAATATAAGTTGCCCAGTCCTAGAGAGTATTGTTGTATTTTGTGGGGGACTAGTGTAAAGTGTAAAGCTAGTGTAAAGTAGTGTGAAGCAAGCTTGGGGAAAAAGTTTTTCCTAATTTTTAACCAATTTCAGAATGTTGTTGCATCAGCTTCGAGAGCTCCATTTTTTCTTACAGTAACAGTTGGTTCCGAAACAACATTGTCAGTGTGTGTGTGTGTGTGTTGGGGGTAGCAGTCCCTGTGGGAGTCCACAAGCGCCACTAGGTTTCACAAGCGCCACCAAGGTCCACAAGCGCTACTGTGTTCACAATAGCCATTATAGCAATTTTAGTATGGGGTTCATTAAAGTTAGTTTACGAAAGTAGTCAGCTATTTTGTCATCAGGGCATAGTGATTATTATCTAAGCGCAAATTAATTATTTTGCCGGCCTTTGGCCCTTCCTAAAACAAAATATTGTCCGAGTAAACTTTAATTTGGTAGTCAGGTACCAGAACGTTTTGAATTTTTTCAACAACTCCAAGACCGTATTTTTCTTTATTAGTGCTGAGGTTAGCTTTGTGCATTAAGTCTAAAGCTAGCCGTTTTTGAAGAGTATGTACATCGGCTGCTACTCTCCTTTCCTAATAGACTCCCATCTAGGGCTCTCGTCCAGCTTTGCTATTCCTGTGACAACAGCTCTAGGTAGTGATAAATTATCGGATGATGCAATTTTAATGTACGCTCCTCTACCCAATTGTGGTTGTTTGTCTACTACGACTACCTTGAAGATCATATCTTCGTCAAAGCTAAGCTCCTTACTGGACTGTTCTACATTTTCAATAATACTAAAAACTTTGTCGGCGTTCAGATACTGACGCTGAGTGAAAGGGACTAATATAGGGGAGTCAAGGCACGAATGCCCTACTTGCATGCCTATCAGACTGTCTGCGGGGTAATGCTTGAGCATCTTTTGAATAGCTTGCTCAAACATCTCTTGTATATCAGGACAGTCATCAAGGTTTCGAAACTTTAGCCGAAACGTCCTTGCAATTGACTTAAACCTACGAACAGAAGTGAATGAGTGTTCGCTTTCTTCAACAAATTGATCGATTTTTGAGGAAAACTATAACATATACTGCTTGACCCTTATTTATAAACAAAATTATTGCGTTAGATGGTAAGAATCCAAAAACTAGGAATGATGTTTATAAATATGTAACTGCTGTCAGTAGATACACGCCTTTTGAATTCCGGTTCAAACGCCTATGACGGGAAGATAATACCCCAACAGGCTCATGCCAATGACGAGCTAAGACGGGCTATAGCGGTATGCCTAGCACGCTCACCAGGCCATTATGCACTAATCGATAGAGCCCATCTGTTACTCTCTTAGTTGCTTCATTATGCACCAATCGATAGAGTTGCTCTCTTGGTTGCATCATGCTCACCAATCGATAGAGCTTTGCTCTCTTGGTGTTGCTCGATCGGTATTGCACACTGCCTTTTCAACAGTGCTGCAGTCGGGTTTTAACCCGTGAGTTTATGCTCCAGCACACTCGCATCAAAAAGATTCGCCCGACTGTTAAATTAGAACAAGTACCTGCCTGGCTAGAAAAGCAACCCACCTATACTTAACACAAACCCGCCCTCAAGCATTATTCACGAAATAAAGTATTAGTAAGCAGCATTGATGAGCAATGGCAATGTGATATTGTAGATCTTCAATCTTTAGCGAAGCACAATTATAATTTTAGGTATCTATTGAATTGCATAGACTTTTTTTCAAAATACGCATGGTCTGTTCCTCTAAAATCCAAATGTTCAAAACATGTCCTGACCGCTTTTCAAAGCATTTAAATTCATCTAATCGAAAACCGTACCAGCTGCAAACAGACGCAGGGACCGAATTTACAAACAAGGAGTTCCAGAAATTTCTAAAATCTGAATCTATCGATTTTTTCACAACCAGAAGCGGAACAAAAGCTAGCAGAGTTGAACGTTTTAATTGCACGCTTAAAGAACATATGTGGCAGTACTTCACCAAGAGCAATTCGTATAAATTTATTGATATATTACCCGACTTGATGAAAAATTATAATCACTCCAAGCATCATACGATAGGTATATCGCCAGCTAATGCGACCGTAAAAAATGAGACGGAAATTTTGAATAGAGCATTTAGGATTGATAAACAGAACGTTGTCTTTAAATTTAATATTGGCGATAAAGTCCGACTGAGTAAAGTTAAGCGCTTTTTGAAAAAGGATTTTGGCCTATCTGGACAGAGAAGTTTTTTGTAATTAAAGAAAGATATGCTCGAACCGTCGAGGGTATTTTTTATGAGCCTGAACTGCGAAAAATTGAAACAAAAACTGACGCTTTGTATGTAATTGAAAAGATTTTGAAAACACGTAAGAAAGGCAATAAAACTGATTATTTAGTACGGTGGCGAGGGTACCCAGAAATGTTTGATTCCTGGGTCTCGAACCTAATAAAGTTATAAATACTAAGTAATTCTGTATTTCCAATTAAAGTCTAAAATGGAGATCAGCCGATGTTTTTTCAATCATATGTTGCATCGTTTGTCACAATACGCTTACTTG